>JAOUQZ010045508.1:0-10319 GCA_028564935.1 Neosilurus hyrtlii | reverse complement strand
GTTTCTGATTATGTTGTAAGCTTGGATGGTATTTCAGTTTCGTCGTGTGTAGCAGTTAAGAACCTTGGAGTGATTATACAAATAAAACTGACTTGACTTGACTTGACGTCTCTCAGCTGGTCTGGGAACACCTCGGCGTCCCCGGAAGAAGCGGAAGATGATGATGATGATAAAAGGTAATGTTTGTGAATAGCCAAGTCAAAGTCCTGACCTCAATCCAACTGAGATGTAAGCAGTTTATGTGAGGAAACCCACAAACATCTCAGAGTAGAAACTGTTCTGTACAGAGGAATGGGCTATACAGAGCTGATCAACAGTTACCGGAAATGTTTAGTTGCAGTTATTGCTGCAGAAGGGAGTCACAGCAGATACGGAAATGAAAGGTTCACATACTTTTGCCACTCACAGGTATGAAATATTGGATCACTTTCCTCAATATATAAATTGATAAAAAATATTTTGTCTCATTTATTTAACTGGGTGCTCCTTATCTACTTTTAGGACTTGTGTAAAAATCTGATGGTGTTTTTGGTCGAATTTATGCAAAAATGTATAAAATTCTTAAGGTTTCACATTGCACCATTGTGTTTATGAATGTGTATGTTGACGAATCAGAGATCTCTAACAGCAGCATTTGGTCCTGCTGTGTTTGTGTGTGTGTGTGTGTGTGATGATGGGTGATTAGAGTGAAACCCTCTTCCGGTTAGTGATTTTGGTCCTGCTGTGTGTGTGTGTGTGTGTGTGTGTGTATGTGTGTGTGATGATGGGTGATTAGAGTGAAACCCTCTTCCTGTTAGTGATTTTGGTCCCACACCCTGATGTGATTATTGTGCTTACAATTGATTTAATTTTTGAATTTGTGTGTTTATTATGACATTTGATAAATAAATCTATATTTTTATGTGGTATTGTAGCCCATGTATGCTTGTAATAAGTTTATATTTCATCAAAATCCTATTTCTTTTTTGTATTTTTATTGTACATTTAGTTTTTAATGGATTTTAATATTTTTTTTAGGAGAGCTTTTATTTTGTTAGTTGGCTTTTATTTTGATGCTAGTTTTCCGCTGTGTCGCTTCCTGTGTTTTCGCGCCGCTCTCCTCAGTCCTGTGTTACTGTACATTGATTTATTTGGTAATTCATTTTCATACACAGAATGTATGTTTGTTATTGTAAGTTCAGGTCCATTTGGAGAATTCATATTAATTCATAAAATACTAAAATTGCTGCTGGTGGGTAGAAAATATAACTGTGAAGCTGGCATTGTAACTATAACTATACGATCAGAATGAGATGTATTTTCATTATTGATTTGTAAATGAGTTGTGATAAACAGGCCGCGCTCCTCAGTCTGCGGGAGGCGCTGCTGAGGTGTACATAAAAACCACAGTATGAAAAGTTGCTGTACTAATGTTCTGATGTTTTACACAGAATAACTTTCCCCTGGTTGGCAAAGCAGCAGTTGTCTCCATCCCATTCTGTCATCACCTTCAAACTAGACACAACGCAGAAATTAACAGCCGGTTGGTGTGACAAGTTAGGCCGGTCACAGTATCATGCCTCTGACCCGTGGTATATTTGAAGAATCTGGTTTGCAGCGTAAGGTTCCTCGGTGGTGTCGCCGGGGACCTTTGTGTGCTGTGTAGCGCCGATCCCGTCCTATTAAAATGTGTTTATTGTTTTAGAAATGTACATGTCATTCAGTCTCTCAGAATCTTCCATTAGCAGTAATAAATATGATATACAACAAATGATTTAGTGGATTTAATACACATGTAAGATTACATGTATTAATACTACATGTAAGAAATTTGGACCAAAACGAGAGAAAACGCTTGAACATCAGTTTAATGTTCAGAGTTACAGTGGATTTCATGCGTAGACACTTTATTGCACCAGTCCCTGAGTAGAGTTGGTACCGGTCCAAGATGGCGGCACTGCGGCTCGTCAGGGCTGGTAGCAGTAGTGGCTAATGCGGCGAGTCCGAGAGAATGAAAGTGAAACCACACGAACCCGGTGCATGATGGGAAACTCACGCAAATAAAGCACTGAAATGATTTACACTTCACACACTCAAACTGATGCTACAAATTCACAAAGTAAAAAAAAAGATTTATGTATATAAGGCACCGGTTGCCGTAATATTAATGAGTGATATGCGCAAACAGTGCGCAGACGAGACTGCGCCAGAGCCATGGTTAGGGGTGGGGTTAAACGTGTAGCCGCACCCCTTTCTCCGGAATGAAACCCGGCGGTTTCTAAAAACAATGCAAGAAGAAAAGGATTTAAAGTGAGAATAAACATTAATACAGAAGGATCTGAAAGCTGAGGAGTGTAGTGTGTAGCCATGCTTCCGGGAGCTCTGCAGGAGTTTTGTGAGAGGTGGTAATACAGCCCTGATTCACTTTAATTTCCTGACAGTCCGTGCACCAGGTGTGCTCTTTGACTTCAGTAAGTTAGTTTAGCAGTAAATGTGCAGGGCTAAAACAAAGAGAAAGGGGAAATGTAGTGCCAAAGACAACACACTCAAGAGTAAATGATGTTAGCCCAGAAGCTAATGCTAGCTCAAGGGTTGCTCACACTCCCATGGATGCTGGGGAAGAACCACGGAGACTGCATCCAAACAAACCGAACACCTCCCTGACACCGTGCACCGCGATCCAGACACCGTTTCACAGGACCCTTGTGTACCTTGTTTACCCTGAGGACCTTAACAAAGTACTATTGTTTTTACTGTATCCTGTCATGTCTGTCCTGCATTTGGGTCTTTCAGTTCTTGGTACCAGGTGTAACATTACAATCTGGCCAGTATGGACCCAGCGGACAGGGATCTGTTCACCCAGGCACTTAGAACCCAGGAGCAACAGATTTAATCCCATGACACCCAGCTGGCCACCGTTGCTACCGGCGTGCAGGAACTGGCCGACCGCCAGGACCATGTCCACCAGGAGGTTTGGACTCAGGTGAACCAGTTGAGCTCCCAACTGCATCAGCTCACTGCTAGCCTAGAACGACTGGTTTCACCCCTGCTTACTATCAGCCTGCGCCCCGCTCCCCACAACCCCACTGTCTCATCCCGTTCACCTCGCTCCACTGGACAAGTTCTCGGGAGAATCCGGGAAGTGCCGCTCTTTCCTAGTTCAGTGTGAGCTGCATTTCCAGAACAACCCAGCCGCGTTTGTTTTGGAATAGGCCCAGGTGGCATTTTTGATTTCTCACCTTTCGGGAAGAGCGGCAGCATGTCACCAAATGTTTGATCAGTCCTCTCTGGCGTGAGATGCATCTAGAGCCCTGCTTGGGCTACTTCAATGCTTCTGGAGGGTTGTCGATTATGCAATTGAGTTCCGCACGCTGGCCGCTAATAGCGGATGGAATACCCCGGCCATCACGGACGCCTTCGTCAGTGGGCTGAACAGTAAAATAAAGGACCATCTGGCTCCACTCGAGATTCCGGACGAATTTGAGGACGTGGTGGACCTCGCAGTTCGTATTGACAATCGGCTTTGGGAGAGAGAGGTGGAGAACCGCCGTGCTGCTGGAGGGACCTCCGCTCGCCGGGAGCTTCTTTGTGGGTTACTGCCATCCTCATCGCCAGTCACGGAGCGATCACCCCTTTCTGTACTGCAGCTGGGCCGAGCTAGATTAGACCCGGGGGAACGCCAGCGCTGTCAGAAGGAGGGCGAGCAGGCCATCAAGCCATCTCCTGTCCAGCTAAGAGGACCGGTATGCGGGCCGGGAAGGATGCCCAGGTAGGCCTAGAAAGACCCATATATTTCTCCCCACGCACGTTAACTGCAGTTACTCTGCTAGTTCAGGGCAAAGTTGTCTCCCTGCAGGCCCTCATCCTCGATACAGGGGCAGATGAAAGCTTGATGGACAGTTCTTTGGCCAAGAGGTTGGGGATCAGAGAGGTACCACTCTCCCAGCCTGTCTCCACCCAAGCGCTAAATAATCAGCTCCTCAGCCGAGTCACCCACAAGACGGAGACCTTGCTCATGACCATTGGTGGGGTCCATTTCGAGCACATCTCCTTTTACCTCCTAAAGTGCCCATATCACCCTCTTGTTCTGGGCTTCCCATGGTTAAGGGCTCACAACCCCCACGTCATCTGGGAAACAGGGGTGATTAGGAGTTGGGACCCTGCCTGTGGATCCACTTGTCGTACGCTCTCAAATCCCCAGAGGAGGGGACGGGGCAGGTGCGGGAACTGGACTCTAGTGATTACCCGGGCCTGTCCAGGGTTCCCTCATGATACCACGACCTCAAGGAGGTCTTCAATAAGCCCAGGGCCATGTCTCTCCTGCCCCATCGCCCGTGGGACTATGCGATTGATCTCTTGCCCAGAGCTCCCATTCCCAAGGCCCGACTGTACTCCCTTTTGGGTCCCGAGAAGAAAGCCATAGATCAGTACATCCAGAGCTTCTTGCGGGCCGGAATTATCCGCCCGTCCTCCTCTCCAGCCTGAGTGGGCTTCTTTTTTTGTGGAAAAGAAAGATGGCTCACTCCGGCCATGCATAGACTATCGTGCCCTGAACAACATCATGGTGAAGAACTGGTCCCCGCTTCCCCTCATTTCCTTTGCATTCAAGCTGCTCCAACAGGCCCGGTTATTCACCAAGTTGGACCTGTGGAACGCATACCACCTGGTCAGGAAACGCGAGGGAAACGAGTGGAAGACCGGATTCAACACACCCATGGGCCACTAAGAATATTTAGTCATGCCTTTCGGGCTGGCCAACACCGCCGTCGTCTTCCAAGGGTTCATCAACGAGGTGCTATGTGAGTACCTAAATGACTTTGTTTTTGTCTACCTTGATGACATACTCGTATTTTCTCCTGATATTGCTACCCACCAGTGCCACGTCCGTCACGTCCTAAGCCGCTTGTGGGAGAACCAACTGTTTGTGAAAGCAGAAAAGTGCAAGTTCCACGCTATGTTGGTGTCATTTCTGGGGTTCATCGTGTCCCCTAACCATGTCTGGATGGACCCTAAGAAGGTTAACACTGTTTCTGACTGGCCACCCCTCACTTCATGCAAAATGGTACAGCAATTCTTAGGGTTTGCTAATTTTTACCAGAGGTTTATTCGGAAATTTCAGTTCCGTGGCGGCACCTCTGCATGCACTAACTTCTTCCAAGGTTTCTTTCCAGTGGAGCCCAGAAGCTAAGGGGGCCTTCTGGAGACTCAAGAAGCTGTTTACCACTGCTCCAGTACTGAAGATACCTGACAACAAGCATCAGTTTATTATTGAGGTAGATGCTTCCAATGTTGGGGTGGGGGCGGTCCTGTCTCAGCGCTCCCCCAAAGATGATTCCTGAGATTTCAAAGATGTCCCTGGCGGAGAGTAACTACGACGTGGGAAATCAGGAGCTGCTGGCCATCAAGGTTGCCCTGGATGAATGGAGGCATTGGCTGGAAGGGGCGGACCATGAAGACCTGGAATACCTCCAGTCGGCCAAGCGACTGAATTTGCGGCAAGCCAGTTGGGCCCCCTCTTTCAGCCAGTTCCAGTTTACCCTCTCCTATCGGCCGGGCTCACAGAACACCAAGCCAGACGCGCTGTCCCGGTTGTGGGAGTCAGAACCGTCTGCCCAGAAACCAGAACCCATCCTACCCTCCGACCGGGTGGTGGGAGCGGTTTCCTGGCAGAAAGAGGAGGTGGTTAAACAGGCTGGGCATGAGGGACCCTCTCCTGAGGGGTGCCCGCACAACTGCTTGTTTGTCCCGGAGGGACTGCGCTCTCTGGTGATATATTGGGCACACACTTCCCTGCTATCCTGTCACCCGGGGGTGAGGTGCACTATGATTGTTATCAAGCAACGGTTTTGGTGGCCTTCCTTAGCCAAGGACGTGGCGGAGTATGTTGGGGCATGCCCAGTCTACGCCAGGAACAAGACGCTGCGACAGACCCGGATGGGGCTCCTCCAGCCATTACCGGTGCCGCATCGACCATGGTCGCACATCTTCTTGGACTTCGTCACGGACCTGCCTCCCTCAAGGGGTAATATGGTGGTTCTTACGGTGGTCGACTGGTTTTCGAAGATGGTTCACTTCATCCCCTTGCCCAAGCTGCCCTCAGCCAAGGAGACCGCTCTTGATCACCCAGGTCTTCCGGATACACGGCCTCCCCACAGATGTCGTCTCTGACCGGGGACCACAATTCATATTCGGTTTCTGGAAGGAGTTTTGTCGTTGTTTGGGGGCCACTGTCAGCCTGTTCACTGGCTACCACCCCGAGTCCAACAGCCAGACGGAGCGGCTGAACCAGAAGCTGGAGACCTGTCTGAGATGCCTGCTTTCACAGAACTAATCCATGTGGAGCGAGCACCTCACTTGGGTGTAGTACACCCACAACTCGCTCCCTACTGCAGCCACCATGCTCTCCCATTTCCAGGCCGCCCATGGGTACCAACCACCCCTATTCCTGGTGAACAAGAAGGAGATAACAGTCCCCTTGGCCCATGCCTTGGTTAGGCAATGTCGGAACATTTGGGCCGCAGCCAGGTGGCTGCTCCTCAGGGGTCAGACGCGCATGAAGACTGCGGCGGATCGTCGTCGCCGTCCGGCACCGACCTACACTCCCAGCCAGCAAGCCCCCACCAAGCCCCCGCTGCCACCTAAGATGGTAGTCGGAGGACTGGTCTACGCAGTTAAGAGGCTCCTGGCGGTACGCAAGAGGGGTCGGGAAAGACAATTTTTGGTGGACTGGGAGGATTATGGACCTGAGGAGCACTCCTGGATACCCGCAAGCTTCATCGTGGACCGGAGTTTGATTGATGGGGGGGGGGGGGGGGGGGGGGGGGGGGGGGGGGGGGGGGGGGGGGGGGGTGTACTGTTAGAACCTGCCTGGGGCGTTGAAGCATGTTTATCTCATGTTTTGTTCTGGCTCTTTCTCTGTTCAGGTCAACTGATTCCCTCCGGCCTGGGTGGTAATTGCCGGCCCCACCCTGATCATTCCCACCTGTTCCCCATCATTTGCTCCTGGATAAAGGCTCGGCATTTTCACCTGGCTTCCTGCAAGATCGTCTTGTGCCGTCACAGAGAATAGTGCTTCTCATAGCCGCACGGCGATCCAGCCACCGTTTCACAGGACCCTCGTGTATCTTGTGTACCCTGAGCACCTTAATAAAGTACTATTGCTTTCACCGTATCCCGTCATGTCTGTCCAGCATTTGGGTCTATCAGTTCTTGGTACCAGGTGTAACAGAGATGTCTTTCCCTACCTAACTCACTCGGGTTTGTTATCCCAAATAATTTATTTAACAATATAGGTGGTCTTGCTTTTGCTTTAAAATGTAATTATAGCCCTTCCAAACTTCCAATTATGTTATCTAAATTTCATCAAATTTCATCATTCGTCTTTTCGCCTGGAAACTATGTTTCTCTCACAATTGTTTGCCTCATAAAGTGCTTATCTGGTACAATGAGGATACAGCCATCAAAAATAAATCTCTCTTTTTCCCAAAATGGTTTAATAATGACATTCTACATGTTGTCTTTATTTGATGAATCTGGCAATATGTTAACCTGTTAATGTTTATTTTTTGAATGTCAGAAAACGTATTTTTTACTCGACTGAAATGTAATATTTTTGTGCTACTAAATTTCTTATTCTTTTACTTTAAAGGATGTGATATTTTACTATGTGAATTTGGAAAAGAAAGATGTGGAACATATAGTGAATTTCTTGATTTTACATGCAAAATATTTCTTGTCTTGCTTCAAGTATTTGAAGCGACAACCCTTGTTTTCACTTTTTGTATTTGAGGTAAACTTACTCTTCAAATCTCCTAGTCTGATTAAGCAAAATAAAAAAATGAAAGACTGATAACTCTCTTCATAAACATTTTTATTGAGACTGAATTCTCATTTCCTCAACATGTGACTTAAAAGAAACTTGTATCCTCTTACATATTTTTATTTTCTTTAAAGGGACACTCTTGTTATTGAAATTATCATCTTGCTGTACACTCTGTATTGTTGTTTTTTTTTTTCTTTTCTCTGTTTGCAATGTTTGTGTAATTGTTTTGATAAAACGTTTAATAATAATAAAAAACTTTCAACAACTATTCATGCTACAATTAATAAGAGAAAACCCATTAAAAATATAAACAAGGTTTAGCTTATAATCTCATAAATAAATTAATATAAACAAAAACATAACATTAACAATAATAATAATAATAAAACTTTGAATGGTGACTATTTTGTTTCTTGTTTTCTGTTGATGAAATGACCAATTTTGTAGGAACACTTTTTTTTAAATTTTGGGATATTATCTTAAAAATTAATTATTCTCTCCATATACTAATTTAAAAAAATCAAATACACATGATTTAAATAATTGATTACTTACAAATCATGATAATTAGTCTAATAAACTTTTTAATATAATTTTGGTATTTTGTATTTGGGAATACCATACATAACCAGGGTGTCACAATCATGTCACCATATTACCACCGTGAAGCAGGTTAATGTAAAAATGACCACTGTCTCCCTGGACTGAGCACATTTAAATGTGCATTATGCAGCCCTCAGATGGTTTAAGCACAGAGGACTTGGATGATTACAGTTTTGATAGTCAGGATTTTAATGACTTGCCATGAAATGTTAAGCTGAAAGTTGCTTCTCTCCTAGTTAAGATGGAACATATTTATCTTGTTTCTACTGTCGCCACTGATAAGCTTGATGAGCATTGATGAGCATGATCACGCACTGATGATGCAAGAGTTTGACTATTTATTAAGCACTGCCTCTGTCCCACTTATCCGTCAAACCATAGCTCAGCACTTACAGAATAGTAATTTTCAAGAGGATGATATTGTTCTTCAAGACCTAGCATGTACTTTTAGTAAGTCACATCCAGTTACAGCTTCTTATGGTGGTTGTGGCTCACTTTCAACTGCTTGGAAGCGTAAAGCATACTATAAGAAACATTTCAATTTTGTAGATCCAATAGAATTTGTGCTTGACTCCCAAAACAGAAAATCCTTTCAGTACATCCCTATACTAAAATTATTACTGCAAATCCTAACTTAAGAAACCCTTTTGGATAAAGCAATCAATTTGAAATCTCCCCAACAAATTCAGTCAGATCAGTTTTTCAGGCAAATATTTTTTGCAGATTTTGTACAGCAGACAATATAGTAATTCAAACCGAAGAGGTTAAGTCAGGAGCAGTTTGTGTAGGAAGCAAAGGACATTCATACTTCACATCTTAAAGTTATTGAAGAGAATTCATTGGCTAGTCATTTCAGTGTAAAAAGGAAGTGTGTGCTGTCAGAAAATCTGTCATATTTCAGTGTGACACAGAGTTTTCCCTCCTGATAAAGCTCATGATCTCTTTGAAGGAATTGTTCCTGTAGAGATTGCTATTTGTCTAACTGCACTGATTTCTAAAAAAAATTGTACAATAGATGATTCGAATGAAGCAATAACAACATTTTCATTCAAGTGGACTGATAAGACAAACTGTCCCCATCTTGTGCCCCTCAACTACACTACAGAGAGAACAGTTAGAGGGAATGAACATGAGAATTGGAGTCTGTTGAGATCTCTTCCTCTCTTCACTGGATCCAGAGTTCCTTTAAATGAACCAGTGTGGCAAGTCCACTGTGAATTAAAGGACAGTGTGGAACTTGTTGTTGCACCTTTTCATAGATTTGAAGCAAAACGCAGCTTTTTAAAAAGAGTAATTCATCATACAAACTGTTAGAACAATGTCCTGTATTCACTAGCTCAATGGCTCCAGTTTCAGATTGCATATAATCTGCACATGAGTACAATTTCTAATCCATGTTTAGAAGTTACTGGTGTTTCGACACTGCCCCTGGATGTTCTTCATGAAGATATTGCACTGGCAGTGAAACAGTGACACCCTTATATGGATAATGTGAACCTTGCAAAAAATGTGACCTACAATGGCTTCATCTATAGGAGTGGAATAGTAGTAGCTCATGGTTTACTGGCCGGACTTCGAGAGTTTTTTTAAATAGTTCATATGACTGGTTATGTACCTAAATCCTTTAAACTGGCAGTTATCAAACCTCTGATTAAAAAAACCTGAACTCGACCCATGTCAGCTGTCCAACTATAGACCAATATCAAACATCCCTTTTATCTCCAAGATCTTAGAATAAGCTGTAGCGCAGCAGTTATGTTCATATCTTTGTAGGAATAAAGTTCATGAAATGTACCAGTCAGGATTTAGGCCCCATTATAGCACAGAGACAGCACTCGTTAAGGTGATAAATGATTTACTGGTGGCCTCAGACCACGGCTGTGTCTCTCTGCTTGTGTTACTTGACCTTAGTGCA
>JAOUQZ010045507.1:0-10320 GCA_028564935.1 Neosilurus hyrtlii | reverse complement strand
AGAGAGAGAGAGAGAGAGAGAGAGAGAGAGAGAGAGAGAGAGAGAGAGAAAAGATAAGAACTGTGTCAGTTCTTATTTTTTAAGTTTAAGTACTTTGTAATTATTGTAGATTCTTTGTGAAGGCTACAGTTTCAATTACAACCATGCTGTTGACCTGCTTTTACATCGTTTTTTTACAAATATATTTGAGTAATGAGGTCTTTGTGGGATAAGATATCTTTTTGTTAGAGCAACAAAAATGTTGGCATTTTCTTTGTACCTCTCAATAATTAAATTACTAAGCCTTAACTATACATACAAAAATACAAATGGAAAAACCCAAATAACAAAAAAAGGGAAAAAAAACTTACGCATTGTCTGAAAAAAGGCTTTTAACTGTTCATCGTATAGAAGGTAAAGAACATCCTTGTGACTCCACTCTAGGTCACGCAGTTTGCATTCTATAATGAAGTACAGTATTCTGGGCTTTGTAGATTTTGATACTATGTTTAGAAGATCTGGCTACATAACATCACAAAGTAAGATTTGTTAAGAACACACAATATCACCAGAGAATCCATAATAACAGTTACAATTTATTATGGATTTCCATTTAATTATTTGTCTATTGGTCTTACCCAAGGAGACTGGCATCCTTTCTGCGTGCTCTGAAAATATTAAAAACAAAACATGCATTAGTTATAATTGCTGGGAATGCAATTGCAAATTCTGTTTTTTTATTATAATAATTACTGTGCAGTGTTTTTTTAAACATATTTTTCCCAGTGTGGGGATGAGATTAATAAAAAAAAATTATTAAAGTGCACTGTGGGCCTGACATTTGTTTAATGTTTTTCCTGAAATTTTCATGAAAAAAAAAATCAAAGAGCCCCCATTAAAAGTGGTCCCTTAATTTTTTCTATCACTATAGGTCAATGTCACAGGGTGGTAAGTGTGTTCTACTTATAGACATTTTTTATTTCTCTAAAAGCTGCACTAATTAATGTATAAACACTCATATATACAAGAATACTTTGTCTATACTTAAGAGTTATTCCTCTAAAGGCTGACTCACACATAAGCGGTGTAGCCTGCTTGTTTTCGGTTGGTTTCGGCAGAAAATACATTCGAAATTAGTCTCTGCTAAAATCTTCTCTTCGAAACTCTTCAAAAGGGTGCTGAATTGAGGATCTGTGGCCCTGCACTGGCTGTGTGTCATGCATTATAGTGAACCTGCCCTTAAAATGTAAATAAAACAAATCCAAGTGCTTTCTTTCTTGACGACATTTTTTAGGCTTTTTTCTATGTACATTTTATCATTTTATTGTTTCGAGTCCAGTAGGTTTGGTTGTGTATTCCAGAAGGAGCTGCTCAGCTTTGGCTTATAGGAAGACCCCTATTTCAGCCTATTGGTTTGAAGCTAAAACGCAGATGTGTGTGAGATAGTGGAGCGCAGAACTGTGTGTAAAAACCTGCTTTTTTATAATGTGTGTGTGAGATGGCAAGAGGCACATTGCGTGTAGGAAATATGCAAATGTTTTTTTAAAAACAAAAGGGGAAATAGACTCCAGTAGCCTGTCCCTTTATAGAAGGGGCGGATTCACGTGACCTGTGCATCATTTCCTGGGTTTTTCTTTGTAAAAGAGGGCGGATTTGTGTGACATGTTCATTATTTCACAGGTTTTTTTTGTAAAAATGGGTGGATTTGTGTGACGTGTGCAAGAAACGTCGCTTGAGCCGATTGAAAACAAGCGAAAAAAACCGAACTGCTTCCGAAGTGTTTTGCTCGTTTTCGAGGCATTCTGATTTCGCACCAAATTTTGCGCATGTCCAAAAATTTTCACCAAGACCACGAATACAGACCATTGACCTTGAATTCGACTACCTCCAAAAATATGCAAGTTCCTGTTCGAATTTATTTAATTACCTTCGAAATAAAATTATACTTTTAAACAAGATTGCTTACATGTGAATCAAGTCTAAGGCATGGGTGTCAGACTCATTTTCTCTGAGGGCAACATCACTAAATTTAAAGGTGTCCGACGGCCAAATAATCATTGAACATTTATTCTAAAAGGGCAACCATGAAATCTGCATAGCAAAATGGTTAGTTTAGGCATTTGTCCTCTTTTCCTTTATTCACTTGCTTTATCTAACAACGCTTAACTGTGACAAGCTGGCATGCAGTGAATGACTAGCTGTTTACTTGAAATAGGCTGCCACCACCTAGTGGAAGGATGATGAATTGGGTTTCATGGTAATGGTTGATGCAAAGAATGTACGATACTCATTCTTTGAAAACTCTTGCGAGGCATATCAAATGAGTTGGTGGGCCGGATTTGGCCTGAGGGCCTTGAGTTTGACACATGAGCTCTCAGTCAAGGAGGATGTCGCTGAATAGTCCCAGAGACAATATGTTAGTGTTACTTTGGCACCTACTATCTACCTTGAAGTTGTTGCTGACTAAGTATGCCTCTTAATGGCAGTGGTGTACCCTAAAGGCAGTAGCCTCTATTAGTAGGATAATGCACATTCTGAAATAACTATTCAGGAATGGTTTGAGGAAAATTCCCCATTTGTTGAATGTGCTGCACAATCAAATCCAAACCATGGAAACTCCACCTACAATGTACAGGGATTTAAAAATGTGTAGCATGTTGCTTGGTGCCAGATACCACAGCAGACCATGAGAAGGCTTGTGAATTTCATGCCTTGATGAGGTTTTGCTCACACCGTAAGGGCACACCCTTACAAAATACACTACAAATAATAGGCTGGTGGTGTTAATGTTATAGGTGATTTGTTTACATGTTGTATAAACCTAAGCACAGTAAGACTCATAAGTATTCTGAGCTAAATTATAAATGCACCATTTTATATATTATAAAAAAAAGAAAGCAGAATGCAGTGATCCCCAAAATACAGGTTTGTAGGTCAAAAGATTGGGTAGTCTTGCATACAGTCCAGCAATGTGTCTCGCATTCATGCAGTACAGTGTAAATGTATTTTGAGAAAATGGCCAAATTGGGAATGTGCGGTAGGTATAGACACTGTCCAGACAGTATGGGCAGTACTGAACAGTGCCTTGGACTGGGGCCTTGGCTGTTCCAAGTTGACCCTAGATGTGAGAGGGTGTGTT
The DNA here is from genome assembly GCA_028564935.1 of Neosilurus hyrtlii. Lineage (NCBI taxonomy): Eukaryota > Metazoa > Chordata > Actinopteri > Siluriformes > Plotosidae > Neosilurus > Neosilurus hyrtlii. The sequence goes on along the minus strand of JAOUQZ010045507.1, from coordinate 7,202 downwards.
GCATTGTGATGGTATGGTGAGCTGTTAATGGTGTTACCCCACCTTCAACCAGTGTTGGCTGAGATAGGCACCAGTGTTCCCACAACCCTAGTATGATTAAGTGGTTCAGTAAACAAGAGTGAAAATTATCACACAGTGGCATGGCTCTCATGATGAAATGGTGAAATATTTTTTGGTACAGTATAAAACTCCAGGCAAATAAATACATATTATCTATTCTAATGTTTTTGCTTAGTGTGTCATTCTGGAGCATGTGTGAAATGTTTGATTAGTTCATTAGTATCATAAAACTGTGGTTTGCAGGGCCTTCAATTATTATTTGAGTAGCAGGCTACACTGGAGAAAGTAACAGGCTACATAATTTTGTGCCAAAGGCCAAATAAATCACCCCTAACCTCTTTTTTTGTGTGTGTGCTTAAAGCATTGTTTTTTTCTAACATTACTTACTTCAATCAGTCTGTTAATTGCATCTTGAGAACAAGTTAACATGCAGTCCTCCATCGCTGGACAAAAACCAGTATAATCACAGTAGTATTTCACCTGGTCAATTGTCTTTTTCTGTTTAAAGAAATGAATGGAGGAAAAAAAGTTGAATGTATACATAATATGTATAGTATAACATAGTATAGCATGATTTTTTTTGTAAATAAGTAGTTTAAAGTGATGGACTATGTGGGAAACAAATAAGACTCATGAATCAATTGATTAATTAAATCAATTAAATTTTATTCAACTGTGATATCCACACCAACAATGTACCACATTCTATTATATACTGTAAATTATATTTCTATTATTTTATTTTGCACTTATTGTTCAGTAACTGAAAATTTAATGGTACATTCCATTTTTACACTCTTGTTTGCTGTCTTTTCAGTCAGTTATTCTAATTTAGTAGAAACAAAATCCATTCTTCACTTTGGTTTCCTTAATTCCAGATAAAACTTGCCTTTTGCAGATGTTCTCTGAAGAGCCTCTTTAGAATTTCCTCCCAATCATTCTGCCAGATATTTGGTAATCGAAGCTCAAATATTGCACTCCATTGCTAAAAAAGAAATCACATTCTTGACAAGATATCACTACCGTGTAAGCATATATAGAGAATTATCAGAACCTAAAAGTAAATTATGTGCCACAAGGCCCAGTTTGTGCAAAAAAAAGTTTTCACATTATGTGCAGCCTTTATATTCAACTTTGGTTATATATGTAATTGAAAATATTTTGTTGACTTTCCATGTTTCAATGACTACACACTTTTCAGTATGGCCACATTCAGCATCCTAGTTCTTCAGAAATAAAAACCATGTTAGAACCTTTTTAAGTCTACCAAAACAGTGATTTTAAAATTTCTCAAAAAGATGTAGCTATTCTGTGAAAGTAAAAGCTGATATTTAAGGAGTTTGGTCTTATTCTTGATACAGTTGTATCCAGTGTCTTTAACAATTATAAAACTGCTCATCATTTGAAATAATAATGCTGACTACTGTAATGTGTTGCCTTTCTGCTGCCTAATTTTCTTAAGCATTATGCAATAGCTCATTTATTACTCATTCAAAAAACATTTCATACAATGATATATATATATACATATACATATACATACACACCCACCTTTACTGTCAATGTCCTGTTTTCTCTTTGGTGGTGACTGATGCAGTTAGACATATTCTTCTTTAGATTGGAAAAAGTAACATCATTTGAACGTATCTGCAAAATATTCGAATTCACAACACATAAATCACAGTCAGCATTCAATGCAAGCCTGTAAAATTTAAACAGTTGAAAATAAACAGAAAATCTTTCAGAATTGAAACTTGTTCATTAAGATTATTACTTATTTAAATGGTTAATTAATAAAAAATATCAATTACTATTTTACTGTGTTCTACTGCTAACTCTTAGAGCTGTTTTGTGAAGGCCTTACATGTTTGAGAACATTAATGAACAAACATCATCACAAAGCCAAAAGAACTCAAGTCAGGGATAAAGTTGTAGAGAAGTTTAAAGCAGGGTTAGGTCATAAAAATAAATAAATAAACAAATAATATCCAAAGCTTTGAACACCTGACTAAACACTGTTCAATCTATCATGCGAAAATGGAAAGAGCATGGCACCAATGCAAGCCTATCAAAACATGGCCGTCCCCCTAAACCGACAGGCCAGGCAAGGGGAGCACTGATCAGTGAAACAGCCAAGAGGCCAATAGTAACTCTGGAGGAGCTGCAGAGATCCACAGCTCAGGGGGAGAACCTGTTCACAGGGCAACTCTTAGTCATCTGTTTTTTATGAAAGAGTGGCCACAAGTTATGTGGAGGACACAGTAATCATGTGGAAGAAGGTGCTCTGGTGAAATTAGACCAAAATCAAACTTTCTGGCCAAATGCAAAACGCTATGTGTGGTGGAAAACTAAAACCATCCCCACTGCTGAACATGGTGGTGGGAGCATAATGCTGTGAGAATGCTTTGAGCCAAATGCAGGGCAAACTTGAAGGAAACCTGTTTAAGACCTGCAAAAGACTTGAGACTGGGGTGGAGGTTCACCTTCCAGAAGGACAGCAATAGGATAGTTTAGTTCAAAGCATATCTCTGTATTAGAATGGCCCAGTCAAAGTCCAGACCTAAATCCAACTGGGTTTAAACTGAAGCCTCAGTAAATATGTTTTTTATTTTCAAATGACATTATTAAGAAACTTAATTACAATACCTGTATTACAGTATCACCATTATACTAACCCAATTTAAATAAGAAATATATATATATATATATATATATGTGTGTGTGTGTGTGTGTTAAGTGACTAAAGTAATAAGAAAAAAAGAAAGAAATTGTATTTTATTGTATAATTGTATTTTACAAAGATAACAGAATTTGATGCTTGCAACACACTTACAAGCAATGCTATGTCGATCTATTTTATCATTTTCTTATTTAAATCTTTCCTTCTCTTACTTTATGTAATCCTTTCGCGCATAATTTTACATATATTTTTAACCTATGTTTTATAGGTTGTCATATTTACAAATTGTGAAGGCAGTTATTTACCAAATCATGTGAATGATGGTCCAAGTATTCAGTGAATGCATTTAGAAGCTGCAGTGCTGACAGGAGATTGTTCCAGTGTTGTATCCAGTGTGTTTCTTCCATAGAAATTGCAAGGAGGTTCAGTGTTTTCTTCAGACAGGAACGTACATCCTCCTTCAATGCTTCTGAAGATAATCTTTCCTGATTGCTTGTTGGAAATATACGCAATTATTATATTTGAAAATTATAAATAATAATAAATGTTACATAGAGTAATTGAAACATAAATAAAAACAAGAATCAATCAATTCATATTTAATTCATAAGGTATATGCATTTACCTTTTTTTGATAATTTACCCAATAAAGGGCCATGTAAATTTGTACTCAAGCAATTCACAAGTGGTAAAGTGCACAGTCTCACTTTGTAATAAAAGTTATTTTACACATTAGATCTTTACTTTTTCTATTACTCTTTGTACAAGTGCGTTTATCATGTTTTTTTACACTTTTTCTTATACAAACCCCTTGCAAATATTATGGAATCCCAGTACTTAAAGAATGTTCACTCTATTTTTTTTACTCTGTAATAAATAAACAAATTTCAGATATGTCTCAAAACAATTTTTGTTTAATAGTTAAACATTTTGGTTTCATGAAACATCCTTCAAACAAACTAAAGAATTTTAATGAATGGCATGTAGTATTTCAAATTAATAAAGGGCAAATGAATGACTGAAATTTGCATTTCAAAAACAAATACCTTCACATCTAAAAATGCAAATTAATCTACAGTTACAAAACAAAAAAAAATTAAATAAACAATGATACAAAATCAGAAGTCAGTGTTTGTGTCAGAAGTGTACAAAATTATCTGAATGAAATGGAACTTACAATTACTACAAACAAGTGAAAAGAAAACCTAACACCAAAACAGAAGAAAACAATTTTACAGTGGGCTGAAGAGAAGAAATTATGGAGTGTGGATGGTGATTAGAAGTGATGTTGGGTTTGGTGATAATCAAGTCACTTTCAGGATAGTAATACAGTGGTGCTTGAAAGTTTTTGAACCCTTAAGAATTTTATTTTAATTTCTGTATAATATAATAAAAATTTTACAATATAAAAATGTTTTCTTGATCATTTATTTATTAAGGAAAATAATCTAATATTACATGTCTGTGAGGGGCAAAAGTATGTGATCCTTTGATTTTAGTATCTGGTGTGACCCCTTTTCGCAGCAAACATTTCCAGTAACTGTTTATCAGTCCTGCACATCAACTTCAAGGAATTTAAGCCCATTCCTCTATACAGAACAGCTTCAACTCTGGGATGTTGTTGGGTTTCCTCGCATGAACTGCTCGCTTCAGGTCCTTCCACTTTTCTCCAAACATAACACTTCTCATTCAAACCAATGTCCACAGGACACTTTTCCAATAGCCCTCTGGTTTGTCCATGTGATCTTCAGCACACTGCAGACGAACAGCAATGTTCTTTTTGGAGATAAGTGGCTTTCTCCTTGCAACCGTGCCATGCTCTCCGTTCTCCTGATGGTGTACTCATGAACATTAACATTAACCAAAGCAAGAGGGGCCTACAGTTGTTTAGAACCCGGGGGTCCTTTGAGACCTTGCCAACTATCACACGCCTTTCTTTTGGAGTGATCTTAGTTGGATGACCACTCCTTGGGAGGGTAACAATGAACTTAAATTTCAATTAAATAAAAAAAATAATAATTTAATAAAAACAATTTAATTTTCCAAAGTCCAAACTCTTTAGAGATGCTTTTTAACCTTTTTCAGCCTGATGAGCATCAACAACCCTTTTTTTGAGGTCCTCAATAATCTCCTTTGTTCTTGCCATGATACACTTCCACAAACATGTGTTGACATATTGATAGATCTGTGTTCTTTAAATCAAACAGGGGGCCCACTCACACCTGATTATCATCCCACTGATTGAAAACACCTGACTCAAATTTCAAACCTGCTAATCCTAGAGGTTCACAAACTTTTGCGACTCACACATATGTACTATTGAATCTTTTTCCTCAATAAATAAATGAACACGTAAAATATTTTTGTCTCATTTATTTAACTGGGTTCTCATTATCTACTTTAAGGACTTGTGTGCAAAGCTGATCTGTCCATTGCTATTGGAGAAGGTTTGGGCCAAAGTGAGGGAGAATATAGTTTTTTCATTACTGAAGTCCACAACTCAAAGAATTCAGACTCACAACAGAGCAACAAAGTATTAATTGTATATATACTTAATAAACACACACACACACACACACACACACACACACACACACACACACACACACACACACATATAAGTGGTTAAGGAGATGGGTTACTGATCCGAAGGTTGGCGGTTTAATCCCCACTATCTCCACTGTTGGGCCCTTGAGCAAGGCTCAATTGCTCAGTTGTATAAAAATTATAATTGTAAGTCGCTCTGGATGAGAGCTTCTGCCAAATGCTGTAAATGTTGTAGACCTATATAGATATTGAGTCTACAATTTCCTCTTTCCATTGCTCTGCTACAAGTTAATCTTGGACTCATCTGATAAAAAGACCTTTTTTCCAGATCTCTGAAGGCTCTTTATAGGTGTTTTTAGTGAACTATAATGGCCATTCTGTTTTTCCAGCTATGTAGTGGTCTGCGTCTGTAATTCATGTCATTTGTTTCAAACATTACAGAGGGCATTGTAATGTAGTTCTGAGTTAGTTAATATGCTGCCTTGTTGAATTTACCTTTCTTTTAGCCAGTCCTTAATTTCAAAAGCAGCAGTTTTCACATCCTCATGCAGACTCTGCAAAATAAATAAGAAGCATATTCACACCTTTGTTAAGGCATAATTCATTAGTGGAGTAATAAAAACAAATGGGTGGTATACTACATGCTACAATTATTTTTTTAATATCACAAAACATTACATATTTATTTCATATAAATATTTATCAATATATTGCTAGCGTTTTTTGTTTGAAGTATGCATTACAAAAACACTAAAACTGTAAAAAACCCCAGCGTAATTAGCTTAACTTAAATATCTTTAAGATTTAAGATAATTCTTGTGGGTTACACTGGACACTCCTGACATAGACAATTGCACATAAAATAGTTTATCACTTACTTGAAAATTGTAGGATTTCTTCCATTTTATCAGCAGTGACAAGAATTCATCAGGAGTAATGCTGAGTTTTAAAAGGTCATGTCCATGTCCTGCATCACACATGTCTAATACAGCATCTCTGAATGCTTTGCGTTTGTTTATCACCACAGAGTGTGCCTTGACCATTTCAGACAGGTTCCTTAATAAGACATTAAATTTATAAAAAAATGTAAAAGGACCAGTTCCAGAACACAAACCAGCAAATACATTCAGTTCATTACAATGTACTATTTATTTCAGTTGTAAATAAATTTTGCATATGCGAATAGCTTACAACTCCAACCTTTCAGAAAATCTAATTGTATTATTTTTGTAAAAAATTATTAATATGATGATTACTTATACCAGGATGACTGAACACCCACATGCACATACTTGTATTTCTTCACAACAGTCCCAAGACATTTGTGTGTGATATCAAAATAGGAATATAAAAAAAGAGATTAGAGTTTAGAGAAATTTTATTCCCTGGAATTTACATTTAGAGAGAAAGAGTATGTATTGTGCATACTGTGTGTATGCTTTTTCGTGTAACATGTTTCAATGTAATGTCTCAGTTAAGTCAATGTAATCTCCCTATCTCTAGCAACCATTCCTAAGAATTTTGCATCTGTAGCTTTACACTTACAGATGTGTAATATTACAGATGTGTAATATTATAAATAAAAATCACATAACATTTTTGTGTCACTGGGTTCTCTGTATCTATTTAAACGATCCATGTAAAACTCTATTGTTTTTGGTCACATTCATGCAGAAATATAGAAAGTTCTACTGTAGTTCCACTGTATATTAGTTCTGTTTTAAATTCCAGAAATGCATATCCACTAGTTTTCACCTAAAACGTATTTACGATCTATATATCTATTTACTATAGACCTGCACAAATGAAAAGTCAATAATTCTTCAGATATTATCAAGACTTAACCCTCATGCGTCAGTTTAATTTACTACCCTCTTAAGTCATTAAGGACAAAAATGTCCACTTCCAAAAAACT
>JAOUQZ010045506.1:0-10320 GCA_028564935.1 Neosilurus hyrtlii | reverse complement strand
CACACACACACACACACACACACACACACACACACACACACACACACACACACACACACACACACACACAGTTTATTAATAAGGTCATGGGTTAGCAGTTGTAGCCTTTCTTACATTTTTATTTACACAAACTCCACAAATGTTTTTATTACTCAGCAGATGCTCCAATAATATAATTCTAATAATAAACTGACTTGAAACATCTTAATTACCAAAGAAAAGGCATATAATTATTGTTAAGGTAAAGATTTCTCTGGGCAACATGGTGGTGTAGTGGTTAGCATGTCTGCCTCACAGCAAGAAGGTCCTGGGTTCGAGTCCTGTGCTTGCATAGGTTTCCTTTGTGTGCTCTGGCTTCCTCCCAGAGTCCAAAAACATGCACATTAGGCTAACTGGCTGTTCCAAATTGCCCTGACATGTGAATGTGAATGGTTGTGTGTGTTGGCCCTGCAATGGTCTAGCAAGCTGTTCAGGGTGTAAGGCAGGGCCTTTGCCCAGTGTTGGCTGAGATGGGCTCCAGCCTCCCCATGACCCTAGTGGGATTAGGCAGTTCGGCAAAGGAGTTGCTCGTGAGGCCCGAATAGCAGCATGATTTCCATGACTGGGTTTCTTGAAGCTGTGACCGAGTTTATTTCTGTTAGATTCATCAGGACGTTTGTGAAATGACCTGTTGCAAAGGCCAAACTTTGCAGCAAAGAATGACAAATATGATTTTCACCACCTGTTGAAGTGAAGAGGGAGGAAGAAAGGAAAGAAAGAAAGGAAGAAAGGAAAGAAAGAAAAGAAGAAAGGAAAGAAAGAAAGGAAGAAAGGAAAGAAAGAAAGGAAGAAAGGAAAGAAAGAAAGGAAAACGAACAGGAGAGAACACATAAAGCCAAAGAAGCCAAGAGCTGTCAATGTATCACTCCTTCCTAAACCGGCATTCTGGGGTTTCAGTGAGTCACCTGATACACCATTACAACAAAATAAAAAGAGTGTGTGATTAGTGGTGCAAGGAAACCAGATGTGTGTAAATGCTTGGGTTTGAAGCTTACAGGGGTCACATGAAAAACAACAAAAGCAACAACAACATCAACAACACAGCAACAATAACAACACAAACCCACCTATGTGTTCACACATCTATAAAAAATACAATTGGGTTGAGCTTAAAGGGTACCTGTAGTGAATTAATGTTACTGACAATTTAAAATGATATGACATGATATAACATCAGTGATTCAGTCATTCCGGCAACATCAGTCCATGCCCGTTGTGAGTGATACGACTCTAGGCATGCTCAGAGACATGTTGCCTTTCTGATTGGCTGTTCCAGCCTGGTGGTGACGCGAACTAGTTGGATTGGAAAACATTTCTTTTTGTTCCTAAACCAACTGACGACAGGAAAGCCGAGTTGGCAAAACGTTAGCAGCAACGTGTTGACATCACTTCTGGGGAAAAACAACTGCTAAGCTGTTAACCTCCATAGTTCATCCCCCGCTAGTAATCCACGGGATAAAATTACCCAGTTTTGTGCTTTTCGTGGTCATTTATGTTAAAATAAGCATCTGTATCGCTTAAAAGTATTATATACACACAAATTATGCTGTAAGGATGAACAATACCTCTACTAGTTCCCCATTCACTAGTGAATATTGTAAATAAAGGTTTCCTTCCCCAGTTTATATCCTTAGTATCTCTTATTCAGCTCTTCTATGTCTTGATTTTGTTCTCTATCTGTATGTTTACAATAACAATAATTATAGTAAGTCTGCATGACTGGAGGAACAATCTTGCATATGTGTGATAGCTTGGCAGCACAACAGTCTGAGCTCAAGTGTTAAGATACAGATAAAGGAATAGGATTTCAGGAAATAAAAAAGATGGTGAGGGACACTTGCTACATGAGGAAACAAATGGTTTCAGAAAGACTTTGTGGCCAAGTCCACTTTATTTCACAGAAATCACACTGAATTTCAATCAGGCCAACTTAAAGTCTGTGGCACCAAAGTTCTTTCAGCATGTGAACTTTGCCACAAGAGGGAACAATATACTGTATTTATTTTACACAAACGTCTACTACTCATACAAAGCCAAACTCCGCCCACACCTGGGTTTCTCTGATCACCTCTGAGACAGAGATGCTGTTTTCAGGTCGGGAGATGATGGAGTCCTCAGATCTGCCAAAGCACAGCTTTCTAAGGCCATCCGGATAGCAAAGCAGTAGTATGCATAATGGATCCACGACCACTTCTCCAACACCAAGGATCCGAGGTGTTTGTGGCAGGGCATCCAGGCCATGACAGATTACAGAATCCCTCTGCTGATTGACAACAGTGATGTCCACCTTCCAGACAGACTGAATGACTTTCTCGCATGGTTTGAAGCTCTAAACAACACGCAGCCTCCGAAATTAAGCAAACTGCTTAATGACAGCAGGCGTGAGGAGGACACTATCCAGAGTCAACCCACGAAAAGCGGCAGTTCAGCTGTCAGACATGCTCACTGACATCTTCAACACGTCTCTGAGCCAGGCGGTGGTCCCTTCATCCCACCATCATTCAAGTGCCGAAGAGGTCTACAGCGACGTATCCCAATGACTACCGCCCAGTGGCCTTGATCCCCTTCGTGATGAAGTGCTTCGAGCGGCTGGTCAAGACACACATCCACTCCTCCCTCCCCACTTCACTGGACCCACTACTGTTTGCTTATCTCTCCAACCGCTCAACATCCGATGCCATCTCACACACTACACTCCACCCTCTCACATCTAGAGAAAAAGGACACATGTGAGAATGCTGTTCATTGACTTCAGTTCAGCATTCAACACAATCATCCCACTGCAGCTGGTAAATAAACTGTCCCTACTTGCCATCAACACGTTCACCTGCAACTGGATTCTGGACTTCCTGAGAGTAAGGCAGCAGTCAGTGCACATCGTAAACATGACATCAGGCTCCATCAGTCTGAATACAGTTGCCCCCCAGGGGTGTGTGCTCAGCCTACTGCTGTTCACGCTGCTCAGCCATGACTGCACGGCAAGCTCAGAATCCAACCTCATTGTTAACCTCATCAACAACAACAATGAGGCACCGTACAGAGAGGAGGTGGAAAGACTGGTGAGCTGGTGTGACACCAACAACCTATCACTGAATGTGGGCAGTGGTGGCTCAGTGGTTAAGGCTCTGGGTTACTAATCCGAAGGTTGACAGTTCAAGACCCAATCCCGCCAACATGCCGCTGTTGGGTCCTTGAGCAAGACCCTTAACCCTCAATTGCTCAGTTGTATAAAAAAATTATAAATGTAAGTCACTCTGGATAAACCTTGTCTGTTAAATGCTGTAAATGTAAACAAAGCCAAGTAGATGGTGGAGGACCAACTCATTATACTGTATAAGGATGACCCAATAAAACTTCCCACATTTCACAGGTAAATTTAAACTGATGGCATCCATCTGTATTGAAAGACAATGGAGATTTTGCTTTTAGAGTCGGTCTGGGTGGAAATACAGCGCCTGCTGTGGCTGTAGAGACCAATTCTTGAGTGGCAGGCCTTGTTACACTTGCTGCAGGTGAAGACCTTGTCCCCGAGGTCTCTTCCCGGTTGGGCATGCCCAAAACACCACATCAGGGAGGCATTCAGGAGCCATTCTATTCAGATGCCCGAGCCACCTCAACTGGCTCCTCTACGTGGAGGAGCAGTGGTTCTACTCCAAGATCCTCCCGGATGGCTGAGCTTCTCACCCTATTTCTGAGGAAGAGACCTGCCACCCTGGGAAGGAAGCTCATTTCAGCAGCTTGTATCCCTCTTGAACCAACAATTTGTTGCTATAAGGATGTAAAGAGAACTATTAAAAACTTCTACATTTTCTAAAAATCGTCCTGCTCTGAAATAAATTGCCTGGCCTAACGTTAATAAAGGGAGAAAAGTAAACCTGGATAATAATAAGCAATTAATAGAGCAGAAGGTTAGATTGGTACATATGGTTTAAATTGGCCTTTATTTATACTGTACACATTCCTGTACCCGACCACACAAACGGAGCCATGTGGCAGTGCACTGAATATCGTGTGTCTGGTTTATGCTACTAAACGTCATTAGTTTCATTATGTGCCTGATGTATCGTGTTCTTTATCACGGGGTTGTTCATACTGTTGCAATAGATTGTGACTCACCCTTTCCCCTGAAATGTAATAACTCCAAGTGGAAAACTCTGGGTAATGGTGGCAGACTCAAAACTCGGAGAATATAATAGTTTACAATGTTGTGAATGAAAGCAGGACCAAGTGTGTAAACTCAGCATGTATTTTATTAAAAAATTCCAGAAATCATCATCATATATGGTGTGGATCAAGTCTATGGTGTGGATCAAGACTCGGGCAGGCTGCAACCAAAACACCCGTCACACTCAAGCACGTTCCCACTACATCCTCAAAAAAATCAGTGGAAGACATGGTGGAGTACTGGTTGGCACCATCACCTCACAGCAGGGAGGTCCTGGATCGATTCCCAGGCTCGGTGAGGGCGTTTCTGTGTGGAGATTGCATGTTCTCCCCGTGCATGTGTGGGTTTCCTCTGGGTACTTTGGTTTCTCCCAACAGTCCAACGACAAATATAGTGTCTTAACTGTTCCAATTACATGCATAGTGTAATTAGCTGTTCCAGATTGACCCTAGGTGTGGACATGAGTGTGAATGGTTTTGTGTTTGTGTGTTAGCCCTGTGATGGACTGACGATCTGTTCAGGGTGTACCCCGTCTTCACCCAGTGACCCCACCTCAAATGACACAGTATGCAGTAGAAACTGATTGGGAAGTGCACGCATAGGACGTGGTTGTACTGTGGACATGTTAAAAGTAAAAAGGTGTGGGTGTGGTTGAATAAGGGCAAAGTAAGAGCTTAATAAGGACGACTGTATTGAAGTAGTAATGATGTAACTTAAACCTAGTTGGGATGTTGTTGGTGTAGTACAAGAATACCGCGGACTTGAACGTAGACATGGACACAAGAACACTTTCAGAATGAGGAAGCGCAGCGCGTGGCTCTGTGTTTATAAGGTCCAGTGGACGCAGTGAAAACGTGGTAAGTGCGTGGTGCAATGTGATTGGTTGTAGAACAAACATGCCCATGAACATATGTATGGTAAGAGATTAGTGTGAACATGTTAGAAGCAGTGAGAACCTGGCATGGATGTAGTAATGACGTAGTGCGTATTGTTAATCGGTGTGAATGTGAGTGTGAGTGGCACTATGAGTGTGACTATGTGTGTGAATGTGAGTGTGAATGTGAATGGGACTTTGAGTATGATTGTGGGTGTGAGTGTGAATGTGAGTGTGAATGTGAGTGTGAACGTGAGTGTGAATGAGTGTGGGTGTGAGTGTGAATGTGAGTGTGAAAGTGAGTGTGAATGTGTGTGTGTGTGTGTGTGTGTGTGTGTGTGTGTGTGTGTGTGTGTGTGTGTGAAAGTGAGTGTAAGTGTGAATGTGAGTGGTACTGTGAGTGTGAATGTGAGTGTAAATGTGTTTGGGACTGTGAGTGTGAATGTGGGTGTAAATGTGAGTGTGAATGTAAGTATGAATGTGAGTGTGAATGTGAGTGTGTGTGTGTGAATGTGAGTGTGAATGTGAGTGTCAGTGCGAATGTGTGTGGGACTGTGAGTGTGAATGTGCGTGTGTGTGAAAGTGAGTGTGAGTGTGAATGTGTGTGGAACTGTGAGTGTGAATGTGAGAGTGTGTGTGAAGGTGAGTGTGAATGTGAGTGTGCGTGTGACAGTAAGTGTAAATGTGAGAGTCAGTGTGAATGTGTGTGGTATTGTGAGTGTGAATGTAATAGTGTGTGTGAAAGTGAGTGTGAATGTGGGTGTGAATGTGAGTGGAACTGTGAGAGTGAATGTGAGTGTGTGTGTGTAAAAGTGAGTGTGAATGTAAGTGTGAATGTGAGTGGAAATGTGAGCGTGAATGTGAGTGTGAAAGTGAGTCTGAATGTGAGTGAATGTAAGTGTATGTGTGAAAGTGAGTCTGAATGTGAGTGTGAGTGTGAATGTGAGAGTGAATGTGAGTGTGAATGTGAGAGTGAAAGTGAGTGTATGTGTGAAAGTGAGTGTGAATGTGAGAGGGAATGGTTATTTTTTGTTTGGGATTGATTGTTCTGGATGTGACCTGTCTCTCCACCAAAGTTAGCTAGGATTCACTGGGATTAGCAGTGTAGATAATGGATGGATGGATGGATTTGTTACCATCGTATCGGGATCTGACCTGTTCTCCAGGCTATGGTGATTTTGGACTATACCTAAAAGAAAAAACACTCGATTGCTCCGTTGTAATGTATGAGAAAAAAAATAATATTGAGATAATAGGCAATGAGAGGCTTCGGTATATTTAACTGAGGAATGTGTTGAACAGTTGGAACCTGGAGGTAATCCAGTGCGGTGTCTGTCCTGCCCCATGGCTCTGGATCTCATTCGGATTTCCAGGAAGGAGATGTTTTGTAGCATCTAATAGCAAAAGATAAAAAAAACAACTTCACATCCCGCTGTCTGGAACAGCGTGTTAGTGACAGTGTTCAGGCCCAGTTTACCGAGTGTCCTTCGTTCTGTCCTAACTGTGAACGTTTTATTTTTACTTTAAGACTGTGGATCCAAAATACAAAGTGTTTTGCGATGAGTAAAAAGAAGGTGAGGTGTAGTAATGACTTAAGAGGGGTCAGTGTTAGTACTATACGTGTGCTCTGTGTGGGTCAGTTAAAATTTATACTTAAAGCCTCTTAAAATAGAACCCGAGTCTCTGTTTCCAAAATATAACTTTTCTACTGAATAAGTTATATGTTATTCTCTCTTTATTTTGGTGTAACTGCTATAAAAGGCTTCTTTACTCTCTCTCACCTATTTACACACCTGCTATTATGTCACATTCAGAACCTTGTCAAAACCACACCTGGAGCACCCGCCTTCAATCATCCCTCCCTTCTACGATTCAGGTTGGTCATTACTTTACTCACAATCACTGGATATTAAAAGGAGTGTATATACAAGCCACACCCGCACTCATGGTGAACAGTTTTACTGGTTGCCACCTTAAACATTTATTGTGTCTACTTATGTACTTGTGCACTTAACACCAACATGAGGAGGTACTGTGGCGTTGTGGTTAGCATGTTTGCTTCACAGCAGGAAGGACCTGGAGTCGAGTCCTGGGCACAGCGAAGATATTTCTGTGTGGAGTTTACATGTTCCCCCGTGCTTGCTTGGGTTTCCTCTGGGTACTCCGGTTTCCTCCGACAGTCCAAACACATGCCACCAGGTGTGAGTGTGGGTGTAAATGGTTGTGTGTGTTGGCCCTGTGATGGACTGACGAGTTGTTCTGGGTGTACCCTGCCTACGCCTAGAGTCGGCTAAGATAGGTTCCAGCCTCCCTGCGACCCTATTAAGATTAAAAGGGTCAAGTGAGTGATTTAGAGTGATGAGTGAGTAAGTTTTATTCGCATCCCGCACATATCATGAGTGTTGCTAATGCTAGCTAGCTAGTTTATTGATGCTGTGAATTAACAACTGGGATGCAAACAACAAGCAAGCCAAGATTAAATAAAAAAATATAGCTATACTCTTCTATACTGTTCACCCTAATCCAAAGTATGTAGGATTTAAGTCTGTGAGCAAAAAAAAAAATACTTATAAACATCGGGGCGCATATAAGCATCGGGGCGGCATGGTGGTTAAGATGTTCGCCTTACAGCAAAAAGGTCATGGGTTCGAGTCTCGGGCTCAGGCATTTTGGGTGGAGTTTGTATGTTCTCTTTGTATTTGCGTGGGTTTCATCCTGGTACTCTGGTTTCCTCCCACAGTGCAAAGTCATGCACTGTAGGCTAACTGGATGTTCAAAATTACTCCTAGGTGCGAGTGTGAATGGTTTTGTGTGTGTGTGTGTGTGTGTGTGTGTGTGTGTGTGTGTTGGCCCTGCAATGGTTTGGCAAGCGGTTAAGGGCTAACATAGGCCCATGACCCTACTACGATTAAGCAACTGAGTCAGAGTATCTCAGCATCCCATATCACTCGGTACTTCTATTGCGAAGAAGCAAAATAAACGGAAGGGTTAAAGAGTTCAGGATTATCAATAACAGTGCCCGGTTCCACCCAGTTCTGTACAGAGCGTGCCACAGCTTCATGCCTTGGAACTGTGTCAAGTGGATTTTATATTCTGCCGATCCTTTTTCCTCAGCATGTGAATTGTTATTAGGCCTGCAAGCTGGACTTTGTTGTCCATCTATAACTTTTAATGTTCTTGTACTTGTGTGTGACTCACCACTGGTCTGGTAGAGCGCCCCAGGCTCCGACATTATAAGCCCTTCTCTTTTTTTTAAATGGTTGTAATCACTGCCAGAATCTCATGTAAGTCAAGACTCGTTCTACCGTCGTGCTTCCAGACAGTGAACATCTTGTTTATATCTTTTAGGAGGAAAACAGTGTATTCAATCGTGACTTCAGTTTAAATTAGTGATTGTTACATATGAACAAAGCAGTTCAGGTCAGAGAACAACTATTTTTCATCTAGAACTAATTGGACCATCTGGTTCGGTCTGGTTTTAATTTATTGCTCCCGCCAGACGGCCCTGCCAGCGCTTTGCCTTTCCTCAAGTGGCTTTAACTCATGAAAAACGTTACACCTCTTTCTTAAAACCCAGAGCAAGAAAGCCATGAGGGTTTTCTTTTCCACAAGGAGGGGACGACAAACGAAATGAAATCATTCACACGGCAGGAAATTCACCATCATTTCAGAAAAACACTGCAGCCGATTTATCACAACAACAACCCCTTCAGTACATTGTGTGTGTGTGTGTGTATGAGTGTGTGTGAGTGTGTGTGTGGCTTTGTTCCAATAAAATAATTTCTAACAGCGATTCATGCGAAATGTTTAGTTATCTCCCTTCCAGTCATTTAATAGTCACAACATAACACCACCATGTCAGGTCCAAGGTCATTTTTTTTTTTCGTCTACACCACATGACCACATGTGATACTCTCTCAAACCAAACAGTGAAGGAAAAATCTCCCCAAAGTCAAGATTGTGGTTGATGACACGCTCCAGTTGTTTAGTCTCTTTCCCTCTTCTTTTCCTCTATCCTGGTCTCTAATACAGAATTTTCATCACAAACAACTGCAGTGTTGTTCTGTTACATCTGGCACAAAACAGCGCTTCACAGCAACAAGGTCCTGGGTTTGAGTCCTGGGCTTGGCAAGGGTGTTTCTGTGTTCTCCCTGTGCCTGTGTGGGTTTCATCTGGGTACTCTGGTTTTCTTCCACAGACATGCACATTAGGCTAACTGGCAGCTCTAAATTGCCCCTTGAAGTGAGTGTGTGTGAATGGTTGTGTGTATGTTGTCCCTATGATAGTCTGGCAAGTTGCTCCTGGTGTACCCTGCCGTTACTCTGTGTCAGGTGAGACACCGCAACCATAGTATGATTAAACTGGTCAACTCTCTCTCACTCATGAGCCAAATATCCTATTACAGGGTAAAGGTGGGGTATACACCCTAAACAACTCACCAGAACATCACAGGGCTAACACACATACACACACAGGAGCAAATTGGAACAGCCAGTTAGCTTACACAGGGAGAACATGCACACTCCACACAGAAACACCCTCGCCAAGTTCAGCACTTGAACCCAGGACCATCTTGCATTGGGGCAGATGTGCTATCCTCTACACCATCATGTTGCACTATTCATTCATTCATTTATTCATTTTCTTGCTTAATTAGGGTCTCGAGGAGGCTGGTGCCCATCTCAGCCAACTCTGGACGAGGGCAGGGTGCACGCGGAAGGCTCACCAGGTCATCGCAGGCCAGAAACACGCTGATGGCAATCCAATGGCCTACTCTTTACAAACAACAGCCATGGTTCTTTTACATGCCTCTCACCACAGACAGTGAGAGACATGGCTGGCCTTTGATAAACCAGTTATCTGCACTACGGAGAGCACCAATCAATAATAATACATTATATAATTAGTTAAAGTTGCTTACTTATTGCTAGTCATTTGCCTTTTAACTGGTTTGGTGTAAGAGATCACGTACAGTCAATTAAACATTATCATGAAGCACACCCTGACGGGGATCCGTTCTGGGCTGGTGCATCATCCTGAAAGTTTTTTTTCCCATAATCATGACCAGTTTGATGTACATTATCGCTCCTATTGCACAGCTACTTTAAAATATCGATTTAAAAGTCATCTTTGTCTTCATCTTCATCTTCTTCCGCTGGTTCCGAGATCGGGTCGCGGGGGCAGCAGCCTAAGCAGTGACTCCCAGACGTCCCTCTCCTCAGCCACTTCCTCCAGCTCTTCC
>JAOUQZ010045505.1:0-10321 GCA_028564935.1 Neosilurus hyrtlii | reverse complement strand
ATTATCCATGACAGACAGAGGCTGATGGTCCATGCATACGAACTCCATTATTTTTGCATTTATTTCCTTTTGTTTCAAGCTGTCTTTCTCATAGGGCGATCCCCGCTGAAAAGTCTGTCTGACTGACAGCTGCGAGAGCCGACTGCATGAGAGCCACACCGGCGACGCCATCTTAAATGAAATCGGTTATTTTGATCGGCAGAAATGGCACGTCCGATCAATACCACATGTATCGGCCGATACCGATCGGGTCACCGATCAATCGGAGCACCTCTAATATATACACACACACACACACACACACACACACACACATACATATACAAAAATAAGCCACTTTATCTTTTCATTCATTTCACGTCTGATTTCTACCTAAAACATGTAGTAATGTTCATCTATTCAATTATCAATTCAGTTTTATTTGTATAGCGCTTTAACAACTGACATTGTCACAAAGCAGTTTTACCTAGTAAGTGTTTTAAGGAGAAATTTAAACATTTTTCTACAACCCCCTACACAACCCTAGACAAACCATTTCAGTCAATGTGTTAAAGTAAGCTTCATTTTTCAATCAATCGGTAAAATGACTAAAAATCTTAGTCAATATATACATCACCAGAGTGAAATCAGTGGTTTCCAGTTTTAGACATTGGACTTTAACATACACAACATTCCACCAGGCTACACCAAATGCAAATACTAAACTAAAATAAATTACTCATCTCAGTGTAAACAAAGCCTGCGGTTATTGCTCATGGCCAAAATTGATGCCTGCAGCTCAGCAATGGTGCACATTCACCACAAACCCCCCCCCCATACACAGATTGTATCACTGCCCTGGGTATCTGCTAAAGAAAGGAGCACAACAGATCTACAAACACACACAATGTGTTAAGAATACTGGTTAGAAAATTACAGTGAGAAATGCCACCAGACTGAGGCTACATCTTTGACATAACAGAGCAGCATTATAAAAAAGATAAAAGATGGAGATTTAGATCAAGCCAGAGGAAGGTTGTGCTGCTGCTCCAGTTCATGGTGTAAGATGTAGGTTCGAGGATTTGAAGACTTCCTGAAATACTTGACTTTTATTTTGCACACCGCATGTCATTTCAAGCTTCTTCTTACCCCGAAATTGTAAAATCCGAAGTGCAAGCATTTGCCTTCAGCGAAGATGGCGCTGGCTGTATTTCTTTTTCCTCATCCATGTCAAAACTAGGCTAAAAGCTCGTTCTGGAGCCGCCACTCACTGGAACAATTCACGACGGAGGCCGCGTCTGGACAAACGGCACTAGCTGCGAATAAGGTTGGAAATGCTCAAAAGAATGTGTTCTTAATCAATTCTTGAAAATTTGGATCGATTCAGAATGCTAATAAATAAGAATCGCAATTCAGACATGAATCGATTTTTTTCTGTCACCCCTAATATTTATCATATTGGTACACGACAACTGTACAAAGTTTCCTTAAAATACATAGAGCAGTTTAGGAGACGTTCCACTTAAACTTCCATGGACGGTCGGAAAGACCGGGTGATTCCTATATACCCCCAATCAATAAAAAAATAAGGGGCAGGCTGCCAGACATACCTCAAGCAGTCTTTAAGATATTGCCTTAAATTGTGGGATTGGCACATGCACATACAACCCATCACCCAGAATACCGAAATAAAATCTCTATAATTAAATAACCTGCGACACGGACTTTCAAATTAAGTAAATAACAATTCACGACCATTGAACTTTAACTTAAATGTAAAGTAAACAAATAAAAATAGGAATATTTTAAATTCATTATCTTCCCAGTGATTTTACTTTTTTTTTTTAAATCTTGGCCAGGGGCCTTCAGATGGTGGAGGTCTAAAAGGGATTCAAACCAACAATCTCTTGTTCATGAGCCTGGCACTTTAACCACTACTTTTCTATTAACCAAACACATTAAATATAGAAATAAAAATAAATAAATAAAAACAAATTACTGAAGTTGGTGCTAAACCCATTCATAATCTCAAAACTCAATGGATTTAAACAAAACTAAACATAAAAAAAAAAAATCTTTGACAATGTTGGCTGTTATTTCCACTGCTGGGGGGTATTTTCATTCTACAGACTTGAGCATTGGAGGAACCAGACACCACACATCTTACTTTACAGGACTTTCATATCTGGTATAAATGAGCATGTGTCCCCCTTTCACGTCTCGAGTCTGAGTGGTGTAAAAAAAAAAAAAAAAAAAAAAAAAAAAAGCTCCATAAATAGTCAGTATGTTTACAGACATCAGTTTATAACCACTCAGATAATGAATACACCATCAAGTACACTTTAAACATATCCCGTCTCTTTTTGACTTGCATGCAGGACCGATGGGTGCTTTTTTTTTTTTTTTTTTTTTTTTTTTTTTTTAAGTGCAGTGTCACGAAACAGAAGCTGTTAGTAAATGGTGAGATTCTGAGGAGTTATCTGATCTTCACACACAAGTAAACAATGCAAGGAAGACATCACTCAACACTGTTTCCATCAGTGATCGAATAAACACCCAAATACCTTTGCTTTACATGACCTGCTTTCATTTCCATTAAATAAATAAAAACGGCACCAAATAAAACAGGCGATATTCTCAGCAGGAAAATTTCCCAAGGTGGTTTCCCAGTAGGTTCTTTTTGATGAGTAACACTTCATCAGGTGCAGCGCGACACCCCGGGTGCCAATCATCCACCCATGACCGACTCCGGCTCTCAAAACACATTTAACAAGCGGCCACGCAACCTCTCATCTGATTACGGTGGAATTTCTGCTGAATTTTAAGTGACAGAATGATGGAAGCCTGTTACACAGATCCTGATATCTGAATCAGAGGATCTGTGTGAAGGGGGGGGGGGGGGGGGGAGGGGGGGTGTTGGTTGGTTTGTATTAGCTCCGATTTCACCCTCGTGTCTCTCAGCTCCATGTCGGAGACCCGCTGCTACTTTGTCTGCATCTATAAACATTAGCTCTCTGGAGTGTTACAACGCAAAAGGTCACGACATCCTGGGGTTTTATAAGGCACACGCTGACACTTCACTGGGCAACAAGTGGGCCATCATGCTTCCGCACATCCCTGTAGAGGAGGAAGAAAATCAAGGCAGGCTAGGAAACCTATGCAACACCCTTGGGCTTGGCGGCACAGAGCACAAGCGGGGCAATTAGAGCGGCACACTGTTTTTAATTTCAGTCCCTGTCTCCCAAGTCAGCCCCTGGTGCTGGGATCCCAAATGTGTCACACACCGATCAACCAAAATCTACACACAGGGGGGGAAAAAAAAAAAAAAAAAGATGGAGGGACATGGAGGAAAGAAAAGCAAAAGAGGGAAGGAAAGAAAGTGAGAACGGGCAAGATAAATAGGGTGGGAAGGGGGGGCAGCAATACAGATGTGAAAAACAGAAGGAAATATAGGGATAAAAGTGAAAAGGAAAACAAATATGGAAAGAACCAAAGAAAGTAGGAATGAATATAAAAGAGAAAAGGAAACAAGTCAGGGAATAAGGAAACCACCAGAGCAGAATGACTGACGATAATGAGAACCAGAGCTCACAGTCACATGGCACCGGGCCGTAAATTTCTCTCACGATGACGCCAAAGTCAATAAACCCTCAAGATAAACCTCTGTATCTATTTTTTCCTTTAGCAACCTGATCAAAGCATGTAGGAATGTGACATGTAATTAAATGACACATTCGCTTAAAGGAAATCAGGTTTAAAACAACTACAGTGCTGAATACAGAAAGATTGTAAGGATGAGTCAAGTCTGTAGCCTAGAAATGCAAAATATGACAGCAATGTTAGAGCTAGGTCCTGTTTTTACCTCATTTGTTCTCGAAAATCCCGTGGCAAAATTGAGGCATTGTGCCCCCCAAAATATTAAGTACATTTCAATGACCAGTGTGGCGTTCAGTAACTCCATGGATTTCTTATTGTAGAAACAACCGTTACCTCTGCAGTAACTAGAGATGAACCTAGAAACTGGCTGTGGACAGGAATCGGCTGGTTTTCAGAAAGATCAGTGTGAGCTGCGATTATATCTTTCTGATCCCAAGCCGGTTCCTATGGTTCAGGCACAGGTAAAAAGGTCACGCGAACGCATAACCACTGAGAGCTCAATGATAAAGGCACAGTTGCGTGCATTCAGTTTAGTGTGGAAGGGATTCCACCGTGAGTAAAAACATAACACGTGGAATTTGTAATATCTGCAAGGCCAAGGAACCACCAGAAAAACTTTCAGAACAAACTAATCCAATTACACACTCAAAAACACCATCACCTTTATAATTCTAAAGAAACTAACTGCAGAGTTAACACATTCACTGCACTATTACGGACTTCACTATACAGCCAGCGGCAGCAGTCAAAAATCTTTGAGGCGAGTTATAATGATCGACAGATGAGTTTAGCCCAAAATGTTAAGGAATTTGGTTTAACTTTCTCAAGGAACAACCCAGAAAAACTCAGATTGGGACAGAAATAAACGCAAGACTGTGGAGGGAACACTAAACTGTCTTATCACAGATGGACCTGTACAACAGTTTTATTTATGTGGATTAATTAGCATGGAAGTAAAAACACGAATAAAACCAGGCGCCGAATCGGCGCTGAAAAGCATCAAGTATCTTGAGAGTAATAATGTTAATGTAATAAAGCAGTGCTATGCTGCGCTGCATTAAAGAAAGTGCATGAGGGAAGAATAAACACATCGTTGCTCCTGCTGTGCATCATTACCCAACACATAACCTGCGAACGCACACACACACACACAGCACCGCTGCACATCCTTCATAACTGCAACCCCCCTCAGACAAACCCTTCAGTCAACCTGCTAGATTCAACAGTACTTACAGTAACCAGGAAACTAAATGCTACAAAAAACAAACTTAAAGGCAATACGTAGCAAAAATACAATTTTTATACAACTTAGTAGAAAGTACTAAAGACATAGAAAGTATAAGAATTGGGGATAAATACTGTAATGGTACAAATTGGCAGTCCAGTCCAGATCAAGTCAAATCTATCGCCAAGATTACTGTGAACAGGAAAGCAATCATTTTCCGTGCACAGGATACCATCAAAGGTGAGGAAGCAGAGTGAAACTTGCAAGAAGCCACTTCTGAGCAGTACAAGCAGGTTGAGACCACTGGCACTCAAAAATATGAACTTTACCCACTAATGACCTCTGACCTAAATGTCTAAACCACACACACTCCTACTACACGTCTGTACTACAACCTAGTATAGCATCCACAGATAAACCACACCAATCACCATCATTATCTCCAGTTCTGAAGCACCAAACACTACAAGAACACAAAAACTGGCAGAACTTACCATACAGCAGATTCACTCCCAAAGTGAAACTGAATGGAGGTGGCTAGATGGCGAAACAAAAGAATATTTCATCTTGATTAGGGCTTACACATCCACACTGCAGTTGAGACAAAGCTATCGAGACATTCTTGATACTTCAAATCATTACAACGATGCACAGCAGGCATTTTGAAATGGTACAGAGTTCTGAACAAATGGTCAGTGCTATAACAACAACAAGGAATGCGCTATTGTCTCAGAACACTAGGTGTATTCCCTCATGGTCAACTGCAGCTTCTAGTGTTAACAGGCATTTTTGATTAATTGACCTCTGTGACCCTGAAAAACAGGTCAGGGCTTCTCTAGGCTGGTAAGGAGTGCCATAGGGACCATTCAACATAAATATAAAAAAAAAAAAAAAAAAAAAAAATCTATAAAGGACCAGCACTCCTAGAGAGTTGGAAGCTGGAAAATCATGACTGGCCCGGACTTCCATCGTCAATTCCCGAACTTGTCCAAGCATTTTTCCGGCAATAACAATATCCGGTGCCGGATCTTGTCCAGAAAATCCGAAATCTGGGAAATAGAGTGTAGTAAAAATGACATATTGGCCCATAAATGGTTAAGTAATTTAAGGAGATGGGTGACAGTGATATTTAGAATTTCCAAGATAACATGTAAAATGTTCAAGAGTCAACTTCTGAGACAAACACATGTGCCCTGGCTGCAGTGTATTCTGGGAAATGTAGCTGAAAATCTCTGAGAACACATAGATATACATATATATAGTGCAGTGAAGACGAAATGAATGTTTCCTCTAAGTATCAGTTCAGTCATGGTGCAAGTTTGTTGTGCAAACCTTGCAAAGTGAAGAAATGAGGTTCCATGTCATTTAATGACTCATGTAAGACACTCCATTTTTTTTTAATCTCTGAATGTTTACCCTCCTTCCCAAGCTCTAATTTCTCACTCCCCCACAGTAATCCCATGACCTCATTAATTAAATACTAATATTCAATGAGAATTATAAAAAGCCAATATCAAGAAGGAGGGGAAAATGTAAAAACAAAAATAAAATAAATTCAGTCGATTGGAAAAAGAAAAAAAAATGCATCAAATGTAACTTTAAGATAGTGCTGTATATAAACTTTTTTTAAATACATGAGCAATCAGAGAATGCAAACCAACACCAAGTCCAGTAATCACCATATGAATCAAAACCTTAGGAAGAAAAAATACATTTGAAAAAAAATTCCTGGATCCAGAATTTGACCCAGATCATCTCCTCAAAACCTAACTGAGCTTTCACTGACCAAAGCTCTGCTTCTGGAAGAAATCACATGAACATTTTGCGTTCGTTTCTACCAATGAACACACAAACCACGGGTAAAACAGACCACAGGGGCCCAGACACTCCTGGTAGCAGGAGCATTTAAACAAGTCTAATATCTCAAAAGTGATCTTGCGACATTCAAACAAGGTCAAGGTGATCCATATACAATCCCAAGGGGAACCATACACCAAATTTGGTGATCCTGTGATTTCCTTTTAAAGTTCTCACACTAAAAAAGTCACACGGACGGACAGACAGACGCCATTTCTATAACACCTGCTCTGGTGGCGGCAGGAACTAAAATCAATTCCTCCTTGGCGAAGGTCATAAAATAAACTCAGTGTGATTTTGTTCAGATTTCTCTGAATTACGCTTTAAATATATTTGTAATATTGGCACTGTATGTGAAGGTCAACAGGTTTAAACTCATCCCCTGTATTTATGCTTCATTTATTCAGAAAAATTTTCAAGGTAAGCAATTAAAAAAAATAAATAAATAAAAGTAAGGCTAGCAATTTAAATTAAAAAACAAACATCAGAATGGACCAGCTGATTCTCAAGCTTTCAGTATCAGTTTCAGGAAAGAAAATACCACGTGTCGTCATTTCTAGTTTCTGCAGTGTTTACTGTTTAATAATAAACGACAGACTTTATTTTATTAATTGATTTTTCAATCTCCTCCTATTCATATTCTATATGAATAAAAATCAATTCTCATGTCAAGGTCCGGCCAGTCGAAGACACTGCCCTCGAATCATCAGCAGGCAGAACGCGGTTTTCATGTAATCAGCTGAAGACGAGTGCTCACATGGACTAATGTGACAGAGGGCTGATTTTCACAGACAAAGCGAACAGTCTCTTATTTACTTACAACTCAATAATTTACATTCAACTCCTTATTAATAAATAATTTCTAGCTGTAATGCCATATTAAATAAGAAACTATAAAATTAGAATAGAATGCACCCCCCACCCCACCCCACCCCCCCAAATGCGCTGATGTATAATTTGAGGTTTGTTTCAATTACTTCAGGACCAGTAAAGTGTTCAGGTTATAAAAACGTACAGAGATCAGTAAATTATAAATTATACACCTTTGTAAAGAATGCAGGGGTTTGGGAAAAAAATGTTTTAGGCACAAGATACAAATTTAGTTTTTTGTTTGCACTTGGAACTAAATTGACTCTTTTCAAAGCATTATAGTGATTATATCTCAAGGTGTCATAGGAAAGTGGAAAAGGTGTAAAGATATTTTATTTTATGTTAGATCAGATGGGGTTTAACTGAAACAAAGCAAGCAGTTTTTATAATAATTACTGTTAACAAAAAATTTTAATAAAGAAAAGTGACATGGAATTTACTTAAAATTAATTAAATCAATGACTAAACATGTGAGATTAGTGTAGCATAATTTAGGATTGTTAGTGCGCATACATACAGACACACAGTTTACAGCTCTTCCCTGACTCCAGTAAGGAGGAAAAGTAAGCAGTGAGTGTGTGCAAGGTTTAATATTGATTAGCCTGGAGGTAAAGTGGAGGTGAGGTGTCTCTTCTCATTATCCTTCACCTGAAACTGAACTAAAACTTCAGTTTGGGCTTTTAAAGAGAAGCAAAAGCACACAGCTTTAAAGAAGGAGGAGGGGTTTGTAACCCGCCAAAATGGGAACGTTACGCCAAATCAATATGAAATATTGTTCACATTCACCATTGAAAGCCAAAACCATTCCTGAATAAATATTTGAATAACTGCCCAGCATGACCTACAATCAGAGTCAGCAATACCCTAAATATGCTCTTCATGATGTCCTGCTGTGACGAGAAAGAGCATAACTTTATGCTGGAAGTGCAGAATAAAAAGGCACAAACAAGCAATGGTCAAATCCTACATCATCAGCAAAGCTCTTTATATTTATGTCTCCGAGGAATATAAAATGAACAACGTTCTGAAGGAGGGAGTGAAGGGAAAAAAATGCATTTTAAAAAAAATCTCACATAAACAGCTTGTGCTGAAAAGATTCTGGCTCAGCGCGATCTAAACAGATGACACGTGATGCAGCGCAGCAGGTTTAACACAACAAGAAGCCAGAAAACAGGAAACCCAGCTCACTTCTACACGGCTCCTCGATCTTATTGTTAATTCAGAGTGAGAACAAACACAGGAAGTAATTTCGGGGAGTAGTGACACGTCTGCTCTTTCGCTTAATCGCCAGGTCGCTGATATGCGCACACCGATGACCTCGGGGTGTGTCCGTGTTTAAAATAAATAAATAAATAAATAAATAGAAATCCACAAATTGAGGGGTGGAGGGTTTTCAGCACATGGTCGTTGTCATCATCTACTCCCAGAGGTTAATCCTTTCATAATCCACTTAAACTACATTCATATTAAACGCTGAAGTGGAACAATATGATCTAAAACGGATTTTCTTTTGAAGCTGTGTCAACAAATCAGATTTGACCCACTTTCATACGTGCCCCTCGATCAGATATGGACCTGAAACACTTTCCAAAACCAGGGCTCCCTTCACACATCTCGCAGCAATTTCTGCAAATACAGCAAAAGAAAAAAAAAAAAAAAAAAAATCTCTTTTGCATCTGCACTCTCCCTTCCTCACTTTCACCATCACCAGCCAACAAGCAAATGAAAGTACAGCATTCGTGTTTAATTGCATGTGGATCGAGTGCGTTATTGCTCGTATGAAGGTCACATGCACCAGTGAAAAGCAGCTGACATTCCTGACATCATCTTCTAGGTTAAGATTTCAAACAAAGACTTGTGGTAAAGCTAAAAAGACACAACAGATAGCATTGAATCAGCAAGACAGTGCCATTTAAAAAACATTTCACATACCTGCAGTTTGGTGGAGGATCCAACATGATATCAGCTAGTTCTTTCTGAATCCTGTTAAAACACGAACAAAAACATGATAAATTAAAAAAAAAAAAAAAAAAACTAATGATCTTAGAAATGTTCAGATCTCTCTCGCACACAGTGTTCTTTATACATACACACTGCAGTCATTAATCCTTAAAACTTACTTCTTGATTGACTTTCTACAGCAATGTGTGTAACTTGAAAAATGAGAAGGTCATAAGGTTTTAAAAGAACCCCATGATGGCAGAAGAACGTTGTGTGTAGAAATGTTTGGCCATGCTCAGTAGACGCCTATTTTAGGGGTTTCTTTTCTCTTATGCCTTTTTATGGTCTGATCTGGACCGAGTTCTCGCTGGCTTTGAAAAAACATGCCCCAAACTTTGTTAAAAAGAAACCCCCTTGCATAGTAATCTTTATAAATAAAATATTACCTTAAACAAAATGCAGCTGATGTTTTTTGTTAAACTTGGGGAGATTTTGTTCCTTTAATGCACATTATCATTATTAACATTACCCGGAAATTGAGAAACGGCTGATTTCAGTTCAATCCTTATATAAGGAGTGAAGCAGTAGTACTTTAGTCTCTGTTTTAAAAGGAGCTAAATATTTTTTTTTTTAAATAATAAATAAATAAACTTGTACAGTGTAATTGCTTTATGATCTTGAGTCGATTTTCTGTAAAACAGTGCTCGATATGTCAAAGTAGAGCTAAATATATTGTATGTGGGGAAAAAATAACAGTACTACAGTTTCATCCCGACAAGCCTGTTTCGTGGT
>JAOUQZ010045504.1:0-10321 GCA_028564935.1 Neosilurus hyrtlii | reverse complement strand
AGCCCCCCCCCCCCCCCCCCCCCAGTGGACTCTAGGAGTATTAAGCCGCTTGACGTTTCATAAGCGTAATTTAATGAAAAGTGTTTTGGATCTTACATGTCATGTCCGTGTGCATACTGGACTTTCTAGTTCGCGTCATGTAAAACTGGCCTCCGATGCTGCTCACCATGCCATCAATTTTATCCAGTAACTCAGGGACTTGTCCCGGCACCGTGTGGGTGTTACTGAAGACATGGATTTTGTTCCCACAGCCTTTAACCAGCTGCATGAGCTCACTTCCTTCATTCCTTTCTACAAACTTCGCAATCGTCTCGTCCTCCTCCAGCTCATCTCCTCGTGTGAAGAGCACCAGGGTAAACTTCTGAATGTCTGGGCTGAATAATTCTCTAATGAACTCCAATATCTCCTCCTCGTTCTCCAGCTCCTCACCAACAGGAACCACGAGCAGAACAGCATGAAGACCAGACTGACACAGAGACACCAGTTTATCTTTCTCTTGCTGGAGCTTGTCTTCAGTAACATCTGGATCCAGCAGGTCTGGAGTGTCAATCACACACACTTTTCTTCCTCCAACATGGCAGGTGCGTTCTTCACACGTTTTAGTAACTTTCTCTTTGTGGCGTTTTGGACTGCTGAACACTCTTTTCCCCAGTATTGTGTTTCCGGACGAGCTTTTCCCAGATCCACATCTCCCCACCACCAAGATCCTCATGTCTCCTGCCGAGCCTGTCAATAAGGAGCGAATCATTAAAACAAGATATTCTGTATATCACACGCGATAATGTAATTAGTGTAGTCTACCACGTGGCCTCGTTGGAGCAGTACGAAGTGTGTTTATCTACAGCCTGTGAGCGGTACATGGTACACTGGTGCCATGGGGACGTAGTGGTTAGCACATCTGGATCGAGCCCCGGGCTCGGTGAGGGTGTTTCTGTGTGGAGTTTGTATTTTCTCCCTGTGCTTGTTTGCAGTTGGATGATTGGCTGTTCCAAATTGCCCCTAGGTGTGGGAGTGAATGGCTGTGTGTGTGGCCCTGCGATGGACTGGTGAGTTGTTTAGGGTGTACCCCATCATCTCCCAGTTTTGGCTGAGATAGGCTCCACCCGAGTGGTTTGGAAAATGAGTGAATGAATCTGCCACAAGCTCCTGACAGTGAAAGTGTGTGAGACGTTATCATCAGACTCACCTTGAACAAAGTCCACTGCACTCATTTCCTGCTTTAAAAAAAAGAAAAGGCTTCACTTCACGGACACAAACTCGTATATTTTCACTTCATCTGCGAGATCTTTAAATCTGAGCAGCATATTAAATAAAAATCAAGATGAATTTTGATTTGAAATCATTAAGCAATACCTTGGTGCTGTTCTCGTGATCCATGTGATGCTCCATCGGTGCGATTAACTGACTTCAGGTTTATAATCTTAGATTAGTCACAAGCAACAATATAAAGCGTTTAAGATGAAAGGAAATGGATTATTAATTATATTCTGATTATTTTTTTACCTCAGGATTAGAGCCACCCGCCGTCTCAGTCCTGCCGGCGACTCCGGAGAGAACGCAGTTTGAATTTTGATCTTGGGTTGGACCTGATAAACTTCCTGTTCCAGCTGATCGTTCTGAGGTTGTACTTTACTCCCTCGCTGACGCCAGCTTTCAGATTAAAGGCTTCTTCTAGAAGGGCTGAAGTGGATCTCAGCTCATGTACTGAAAACATGTTTACTGTAAATCTGGGGACGTTACCTGAGCGAGTAGCCGTCACCACTTCCAGCTTTTTATTTATGGTATTAGTCACAGCTTGTGCTCAAAGGTGATGAGGAAGATTATGGATCCCCCAACATTCATTCATTCATTTTCTGAAGCGCTTAATCCTAATTAGGGTCGCGGGGAGGCTGGCACCCATCTCAGCCGACTCTGGGTGAGGGCAGAGTACACCCTGAACAGCTGGCCAGGCCATCGCAGGGCAGAAACACGCTGACGGCTCTGCAGCTCCTCTTTAGTAAAATCAGCGATGGTTCTTTTACACTCCTCTCAACACAGACAGTGAGAGACACGGCCGGCTTTTGATAATAACCATGAATATTTAACAGTCTGTTTAAACGATTGACTAGTCAGCATCAGAATGATTGCAGAAATGTTCTCCGGCAATAAGAGACTGACAGACACGAACATTTGAACATGACAAAAGAAACTCAAGTAAATCTGTGGTGAGATTTTGGGAGAAACTGAATTGAACATGAACTCGTGCAAACAGACGTAGATCTTCATCCTGAAACTCACACCAGTCACTAAGGATGAATTGGGTCTCCACACAGGAGACAATTAACAAGACGTGCACCACGGTGAGCAGCGGAAGAGAAGAATGCAGCAGTGCGGAGGTGCAGAATGTCCTGAAGAAACATCTTTAATTTAAAATTTAAAAATGAATTACAGCTTCAGTATTCTTCTTCTTCTTATTATTAATATTATATGTATCACCTGCCATTCATGAATATTGACAGGTGTGATATTCACCCTGGAGTAACACCAGGAAGGAGTTTATCAGTCAGCGGTGAATTTCAGAGGCTAAAATTAGCACATGTTGTTCAGTGATATTGTCTCACAGAAGCACAACGTTTCTGATTCAGTTCCAGGTGGATTAAATAAAGATGAAGTACAGGGGAGTCTCTGGGAAATAATAATATTAAATCTGATCCACGGTGTCTTTCTGAAACCATTAGTTTCCTCCTGTACACGAGTGTTAATGACCCCTGAACCGCCGCCATGTTATTAATAACTTCATCTTGAGACGAGCGAGAGCTCAGAGCACTTCATCTTGGACTCTTCTTTCTGAGTCAGTGTTGCACTGGCAAGCTAGCAGGTACATGATCGTTACATGATGTTATTGTTATTGTCAACAGATCCAGAACCAAAACAAGATGTAGAACAGGTGACTAAGCCTGTGAGCTGGGGTGTTATTCACAGATCTTCCGACTAATTTATTTCAGCTTCAGAAACAAAATCTGATAAAGTAGCAGCACTCTGAGCACAAACCTTCACCACTCGGAAAGAATACACACAGCACCCCCTGCTGGAATACCACACTTCCAAAAATTCTCTCCTTGGTAAAAAAATCATTTAAAATTCCCCGTTCCAGAACCTGAACCGGATCACCACCAAATCTAACGTAGTGATACTCAGGCCGTACTCCACCCCTCCGAAAAAATCCAGTAAAACCTAAAAGTTCTAGTTCGTAAAGCTGAACTTTGAAGAGTCTCTTTAAATTCTAATAAATAATTAAAATTTAACTCATTCAGGGAACAGAACGACTACAGTAGAATACAGAAACTCACTTCTAACGAAAAGAAACTTCAGTGAGAAACAGGTTAAGATGTTTATTTCTCTGGATGTTCAACACAAACACATGGCTTTTCGTTCGGTCTCTCTGATTCCAGGCTCCTCTCACCCGTCTCACACAGTCCTCCTCAAGGAGTTTTCCTACGACGTGAAGGTTTCTTCTGCTTCTTTGGCTTCTGTTCCCGAGTTTGGATGCAGTATTTTTTTTACAATAAAACTACATCCCATGTAAAATAATCACAGTTTTTGTGTTTTGAATACATGTTTCATAATTTGATGGGTGAGGAGAGCATGCTGGGAAGGGATTCTGAGAAGTTGGTGAATGAAGAAAATGTGAGACTGTTGGAGGACGTGGAGAGAGCGAACCAGGAAGTGTGAGGGATTAGTAAGGAAGGCGCGAGAGCAGCTCTGAAGAGGATGGCGTGGAGACAGTTGGCCCAGATCATGTACCTGTGGAGGCATGTTAACAGAACCGTTTAATAAATTTTGGAAGGTGACAGGATGCAGGAGGAGAGAAGAAGAAATTGCGCTCTACCAATTTTTAGGAAGAAGAAAGATGTGAAACATGACTAGAATCACAAGTTATAGGAAGGAGTATCAGAATCCAGGCTGAGTGGAGAGGTGGTGATGTGTGAACTGCTGTACGGTTCCGTGCCATGGAAGAGAACCACAGACGCCGTGTTGGCTTTGAGAATGTTGATGGAGGAGTACAGGGAAGGTCGGAGGGAGTGGCACTGTGTGTTTGTGGATTTGGAGAAAGCGTACGATAGAGCGCAGAGAGAGGAGACGTGGAAGTGTATGAGAAAGTCAGCAGTGATGGAGAAGTGCGTGAGGGCGGAACAGGATACGTACGATCCTGTGCATGGCGTAACGGCAGTGAGGTGTGCAGGAGGAACGATGGACCGGATCGAGCTGGGCGGGTAGGCTGACCGGCGAGAGCAGGGAACAGGTGGAGAGGAAGACATGGAGGTGCACGCAGGAGAGAAGAGGAATGAAAGCCAGCAGGAGTGAGAGAGAGGGAGGGTGACGGAAGAGTGAAGCGGTAAGGCCTGGAGGTGATGAAGGCGTGGAGGTGATGAAGGAGAGTGTAATGAGATACTTGTGTTCAGCTATGCAGAGTAATGGAGTGTGGTGGAGAAGAGTGGATGGAGTGATTGGTGATAGAAGGGTACCAGTAGGAGTGAAGGGAAGGGATTATCGGGCCAGCGGTGCTGTACGGTTTGGAGACGGTGGCGCCGTGTAAAAGACAGGAGGCGGAGTTACACAGATGAAGATGCTGTGATCTTCTCTGGGAGGAACAAGAACGGACAGAATTATAAATGAATGTGTAAGAGGGACATCACGGAGGAGTATTTGGGGATAAAGATTGAGATGGTTTGGACTTGTGCAGGGGAGGGATGAAGGGAATAGTGGTAGAAGATGGAGGATAATGAGGAGATGTATGGAGGTGGTGAGGGAGGACATGACTGGTGTGATGGAGAGAGATGGAACAGGATGATCCGCTGAGGCGATGATCACGTTACTTGTGTCGCCTGAATTATCCTGAACGAGGACGTCTCCGCCCGCAGTGTTCAGAGGTGCAGCTACCGTCCCAGTGACTCTGCTGGTGGTGGAGGTCGCTCTGGGTCCCGAAACTCTCCCCACACGGTTCAGGTGTTAAAGCTTGTCCTCTGTGTGAACACACTTATGCTTTCGGAGAGAACTCTGATACTTAAACCTCTTTCCACACCGTCCGCACTGATACGGCTCCTCTCCGGTGTGGATGCGCTGGTGCTGTAGTAGACTAGCCTGCTGAGTAAAAGTCTTTCCACACTGTCCACACCGATACGGCTTCTCTCCGGTGTGGATGCGCTTGTGCTGTATTAGGCCACACTGCCGAGTGAATGACTTCCCACACTGTCCACACCGATACGGCTTCTCTCCTCTGTGGCTGTGCTCATGCTCTCGGAGAGAACTCTTATACGGAAAACTCTTTTCGCACTGTCCACACCGATACGCTTTCTCTTCTGTGTGGCTGTGCTCATGCTCTCGGAGAGAACTCTGATAAGTAAAACTCCTCCCACACCGTCCACACCGATACGGCTTCTCTCCCGTGTGGATGCGCACATGCTGCTGCAGTCCCTCCTGCCGAGTGAAAAACTTGCCACACTGTCCGCAGTAATACAGCTTCTCTCCCGTGTGGATGCGCTCGTGCAGCTGCAGAGGCCTCTGACAAGTAAAACTCTTCCCGCAGTGTCCACAGTGATACGGCTTCTCTCCGGTGTGGATACGCTTGTGGTCTCGGAGGGAACTCTGACGAGTGAATCTTTTCCCACACTCTTCACACTGATACGGCTTCTCTCCAGTGTGGACGCGCTCGTGGTCTCGGAGATTACTCAGGCAAGTAAAACTTTTCCCACAATGTCCACACCGATGCGGTGTTTCTCCAGTGTGGATGCGCTCATGGACCTTTAGAGAACTCTGACGAGTAAACCTCTTCCCACACAGTTCACAGGGATACGGCTTCTCTCCGGTGTGGACGCGCGTGTGCTCTCGCAGGTTACTGTGATAAGTAAAACCCCTCCCACACTCTCCGCAGTGATATGGCTTCTCTCCACTGTGAATGTGCGCATGCTCTCGGTGATGACTCTGAGAAGAAAACCTTTTCCCACACTCTCCGCAGTGAAATAGCTTCTCCCCTGTGTGGACACATTTGTGTCTGTTTAAATCCTCAGTTGTAGTAAAACTCCTCCCACAGTCCGAGCAGTGATGCATCTGGAAAACATTAAAAAGAAATAAAATCATTCAATATGTCGAAATCATTTTACATGTTGTCCCCAAGGTCATTCTGGAACGGCTATCGTGAATATCTACACTACTGTAACATGGCATCATCATCAAATTACCTTTCATTGCTGTAGCACCATAACTGGACGTGCTTATTTTATAAAGTCAGATATTCACCTCCACACCAGGTGCTGGCTGGCAGCGAGGGGATGGGGATGAGCTGTGGTGAGGGAGAAAGCTAGGAAGGTATTAGGGCTGACATCCTGACGGAGGAAGGAGGACAAAGTTCAGGAAAGAGTCAAGGCGAAGAGGTGGGTGAAGAAGTGGGACACTCTGAAAGAAGAAAGGAGACAGGAGTGCAAAGCGATGTGGAGCAAGGAGAAGAAAGATCTGGAAAAATCTATGAAAAGAGGCATATAATGAATCGTGTGAGAAGCTGAACACATCGTCTTGTCTCGGCCTTTACATCATGACATGATGGACTGTACGAGTCCCAGGCAGGGCCGAGACAGTGTCGTCGACGCACTCTTGAAAGACGGTGACGACGGCGGAGGTCTATGAAGTTCTCGTGAGGTATCGGAGCCGCTGTGCAGGGCAGATGTCCAGCCAGCTGTTTTCTCTTCCCACCTGGAGGATGAGACGTTAAAGTGCTTCATGTCCCTCTTTACCACATCCTAAAGAGGAGCAGTGGACTGAGAGCCCTCTATAAACTATGGCCTTTGGAATGAGAGAATCATCCACGCGGGAGACACGACCTAGCCAACATCAGCGGCGCTTATGTAGAACGGTGAACAGGTTTGTTCTGCACATATCGAGAATTTTGACATCCTGTCTTTTGTAATCAGATGAAATGTGCTGAGCCATCGCGCCTGATCACCAAACTGTCCAGATTTCACTCCCGTAGATGGAGAGGACACAGAGTTCGTACACCTTCACCTTTGTATTCAATTCAATTTCCTTATTGTCCCATACACGCTCTCAAATGTCCACATGCAGACGCTCCTCCATTTCCAAATGGGGAATGTTGGTAACAGTAGAACCACGAGAGCAGAAATGTTTCATCTCTAGCGACAGACCATTTATGGTGATTACTGGAGGAAAAAGAAAAGGACTTGCACTGACTGGAAGGCAGAGAGGTCGAGCAGGGGAAGATGTAACGTGAGCCAGGCTGATAAAGTGAGGAGAGTGTTGGGGAAGTGAAAAGCGTATTTTGGAATGAATGAAGAAAGTGAGAATATCTGTGAACAGAATGGTTTCATCCCATGGAAGAGAACCACAGCTGCCATATTTGCTTTGTGAATGTTGATGAAGAAATACAAGGAAGGTCATTGCACTGCGTGCGTGCGTGTGTGTGTGTGTGTGTGTGTGTGTGTGTGTGTGTGTGCGCGCAGACTGGGAGAGAGTGTAAGTCAGGATTCCAAGAGATGTATGCCAGGGTGGGACATCGTGTGGTGAAGTGTGTGTGGTAAAAATAAACTGTCAGGGGACTTAATCTGAGTGACTACCAATGAGATCTTGAAGATACTGTTGATAGACAGGTGCTTCCAAACAAACAGTTCCTCAAAACATTTTACAACAAACAAGAGTTTATCTGTTACACCCACATAAACATGGAGGAGCAGCTCATTACTGTTTGTGCTTTAAGTTTGTACAGGGATAATAACCACAAACATGATGCTTGAGTCCATGGTTCTAAAATGTGAGTATTTATTTATATACGCTGAATTCTTCCTGTAATACGATCCACAAGCGTCTACTTGCTGTTTATTATAATAACATTTAGCTAAACATTATAAGACACTGATTAGATAAATTGTATGTTAATGATAATATGAGCTATTTATTAGTGAAATACTGAGATACTGCTCACAGATCTTCACTTCATGAAGTCAACCAGCGTTTCACTGCTCACGGTTTCACTCCGAAGCTTTCGCAAACCGGAAAAACACGAGAAGGTTACCTAGGCCATCAGAAGCGGCGACAAACACTTAGTTAAGCTAAGCGACTTGCTTTTTCCTCAGCAGCGAGGCTGTCGCTTTTCACTCATCCCTGAGTGGAGCATCAGATCCAACCCTGAACTAGATTTACAGGACGGTCGAATCCGAGTCAGTGAAAGAAAGGAAGTAAATACCAGTGAAAAGCAAACATCTGTAAACAAAAACCACCAATTCACATGAACACCAGTTAAACCAGAACACAATGAAGTCACTTCTTTTATTAAATCACCTGCAGACCACAGACGCCGAGAACGCTGCGCTGCCAGGAACAAGAATCACATCACTAAACATCTCTCATCTCTTTATTATTATCATTATTATTATTAAACTCTCATCTTAATTATTATTTATATATTATTATTTTATAATTATTATATGGGGTTATGTCATATCATTTTCTGAATCGCTTATTCCTAGTAAGGGTCGCAGGGAGGCTGGCGCCCATCTCAGCCGACTCCGGGCGAGGGTAGAGTACACCCTGGACAGCTCACCAGGCCATCGCAGGGCAGAACCACGCTGACGGCTCTGTAGCTTCTTTTGACGAAAATCAGCAACGGTT
Source organism: Neosilurus hyrtlii (assembly GCA_028564935.1). Lineage (NCBI taxonomy): Eukaryota > Metazoa > Chordata > Actinopteri > Siluriformes > Plotosidae > Neosilurus > Neosilurus hyrtlii. The sequence goes on along the minus strand of JAOUQZ010045504.1, from coordinate 1,666 downwards.
CTTTTACATTCCTCTCACCACAGACAGTCAGAGACACGGCCGACGTTTTATAACCCATTTATCTGCACTGGGGGGACAGCAGTGACAACCCGCTGATAGTGGGGCTTGAACCCCCAACCTTGGGATCCATAATCCAGCACCTTACCACCAGGCCACCGCTGTCCCATATGGGGTTATAATAACCCTAATTATTAAACTCTCATCTTTATTATTATTTATATATTATTATTTATTATTATTATTATTATTATTATTATTATATTATCATCATCTTTATTATAATTATTATTATAATTATTATTATTAATTATTATTATTATTATTATTATTAATTATTATTATTGTTATTAATAATAATTATTATTATTATTATTATTATTATTATTATATTATCATCTTTATTATTATTATTATTTTTATTATTATAATTATTATTATTATATTATTATCATCTTTATTATTATTGTTTTTATTATTGTAATTATTATATTATTATCATCTTTATTATTAATAATTATTATTATTATTATTATTATTATTATTATTATTATTATTATTAGTAGTAGTAGTAGTAGTAGTATTAGTATTCAGTCACTGTCCTCTTTTCCTTTATGATGATTTCTTTTTGTGTCTCTCATTCACACCTCTTTCTGTCTCCTGATCTGATAAATGACACTGAAAATCATTTTCTTTTGTTTCTGCTTTAATGTTTTTATCCTCCTGATCAGATCAAACTTGTGTTTGTTGTAGTTTTACTTTATTATAAATAAATTCTCCGAGTTTAAAACTGAGAGAAATCAGCTGCAGCACTGAACTTTACCTCGGATCCAGCAGCAGCGGGACTCTGTGCAGGGTTTCCTCCGGGTTTCGGTTCCATTATTCGAGGTGAGAAACTGTGGAGACGGAAGCGCGCGCTGTCTCACATCAAGCTCCAGCGGTTCTTCTTCTTCTCCGAGGCGGTTCGACAGCAGCGACTCGGTGCATCAGCGCCACCTGCTGGTCTGGAGGAAGCAGCGTCAGAATTTATCCTCGTTATAAAAACAAACCCTCGAGTCTCCTTCACTTCAGCAGAACCTCAGGAGAAAACACTCATCTTCCTTTTAGGGATTTTTGTTGCTTCCTGCTCTGAGAATTTTATTTGTGTGGAAGTCGTTTTTTTTATTTAAATTCCACCATAACGCTCTCGACTGCGAGTCTGTGGAGGATTTAAATCCCGTGAGGGCGGCCTGAGCTCAGTGGCCCTCGGCGCGCTTGTTGATGCTGTAGACACACTCAGTGCTCACGTGACTGACTGAGCTGCACTGAATAGTGAGAGTTTAAAGGGTTAAACCAGCGAAGATCAACGTATTCCGTGTGTTAACCACTTGAATAGTTTTTTTTACTTTTAACTCACTTTATGAGTGTGATATTCACTCGGAGGGTCACCAGGAAGGAGTTGATTAGTCGGTGGTTTCTTCTGTTTCTTTGTTTTGGGATGAAGTAAAATCAGAAAATATATTTTTTAATAATAACACCACAAAACACGTATAATAATATGAAGAGTTTTTGTGTTTTGAAAACATATCGGGGGCTCATGATCCCCACCCACAGGGACCACACCCACAGGGGACCACACCCTCAGGGGACCACACCCACAGGGACATCCACACCCACGGGGATATCCTCA
>JAOUQZ010045503.1:0-10323 GCA_028564935.1 Neosilurus hyrtlii | reverse complement strand
TTGGTTAGAAGGTGCTGAGTTCTGGACTGTGATTGGTTAGAAGGTGCTGAGTTCTGGACTGTGATTGGTCAGAAGGTTATTAATGTTGTATAACAGCAGCTCTGACAGTACTGCAGGTTTTTATTAATGCACTTGTTCTAATACATTATTGTTTCCATGGTAACATATCATTCACACAGATTAACAGTAGTATTGTGCAACAAGCTGTTTATTCTGTTTTCTCTTATTAGCTTGGAGAGAGAATGAAAGAGCAAGTGCAGAGGGAACGAGTGTTTATATATATATATATATAAAAGCAGCAACATCCTATAGCAAAAAAAACGCAAAAGCTATTACTTCTATAACGTTCTGGAACTGCTGGCCACGCCCATGTTGCAAAATTCTGAGATCTTGTTAAAAATCAGTGACTTCTCATTAGTAGGGGCGTGGCTTCACTCAGGAAAAAAAATTATTAAAATACAATACACCTTCCAGGCACCAGGGGCCCTAAACAATACACATACTCATTTCTCACTCACTCATTTGCTGAATCCTATTAGGGTCGTGGGCAGGCTGGAGCCTATCTCAGCCAACACTGTGGGAAGGTGTATCCTCCCAGGGTAAAACAAAATCATTCACACCTACACAGGGACAGTTTGGAACAACCAATTAAACTAATGTGCATGCACTGTGAGAGGAAATCGTGTTTCTGGAGGAAACCCACGCAAGTACAGGGAGAACATGCAAACCCCATACAGAAATGCCTGAGCCCGGGACTCGAACCCAGGACCTCCTTGCTGTGAGGCGGATGTGCTATCCACCAGGGCACTGAGCCTCCCCACGTTACACGTGGCTGTTTTAAATGTATCCCAGATGCAGTTACTCTTTCTCCAGGTTGAATCCTGATAAAAACCTCCAGGGAAAAACAGCATGAAATATTCAGCATGATTTATGTGTTTGTGGTTTAATCACTGAGATAGTTATGGAAGTTATGTACTTTTTCCCCTGGTGGTCCCCGCTGGCCCGCTTCCCCGTCTTTTCCTGGTGTGCCATCTTGGCCTGGTCTTCCAGGAGGTCCAGGTATCCCAGGTGGCCCTGCTCTCCCCTGAGATAGATACAGAATAAATCACTAAAGCATCAGTTCCACCACCAGAACAGATTTTCAAAAGTTAAAGTGTATCGATGATGATTATAGTTTATTCCAGACTACTGAAAACCCAAAAAGTTATTTCAAGCTGCTGTAAATAATGTTCTCATCTTCTCCTGTGTGGACAAATCCAATCACACTGCACTGAAATCCATCCAGAGTGATTGGTTGTCCACACAGGAGAAGATGAAAACATTATACCAGATTGTCTCCTGTTCAAAGATCCATCACTTCCTCGTGTACTCTGTCAAAATAATGAATAGTATCCAGGCGGATTAACACATGAGAATAAATGCACCCCACTGTCTGAACAGATGGAGGAGAGGGGAGGGGAGGAGAGGAGAACAGAAGAGAAGAGAGTGGAGGAGAGCGGAGGATGGGGAGGAGGGGGAGGAGGGAAAGGAGAGAAGAAAGAAGAGGGGAGGATAGGGGAGGAGAAGAAAGGAGAGGATAGGAAGGAGAGGAGAGGGGAAGAGAAGAAAAGAGAGGGGAGAAGTGGAGAAGAGAGGAGAGGAGAGCAGAGGATAGGGGAGGAGGGGGAGGAGAGGAGGGGAAGAAGAGGGGAAGAAATGAGAGGAGAGGGATTAGAGGAGAGGGGAGAAGGGGGAGAAGAGGATAGGATAGAGGAGGAGAGGATGGAGAGGAGAAAATAGCGGAGGAGAGGGAAGGAGAGGAGAGGGGAGGAGAAGAGAGGAGAGGATAGCAAAGGAGAGGGGGAGAGGATAAGGGAGCAGATGAGAGTTAGAGGAGAGGAGAAGAGACTCTGATACCGACTCTGACTCTGAATTTGATTCTTCAAACCTAATCGTGATTTAAATCCCTTTAAAGCGGTTTTATAATCTGGTTCTGATTCTAATCTTGAACTGAATTCTGACTCGTAATATGACCCTGATTTTGATTTCAAACCTGAATATAAAATCACTTTGAACCTTTGTTCTCTGTTTATGAACGAAACGCTCTGATTCTGATTCTGATTCTGATTCTGATTCTGATTTGTGATTCCGGTTCTGGATTCTTTCTGTGATTGTGAGTTGATTGAAGTTTTCATTATAATTTATCATTAAAGTCGTTAACCTGAGTTTTACTCCAGTCGACTTCGTCAGGCCCATTTCCAGTGGGCGGGGCTTAGGACCCGGAGATGATGCTGAATAAACTTGCTTTAACCTACAAGCCTAACCCTCTCTGTGCTGGTGCTTTCGATCATCACTGAGCCGCGATCGCGGTCACACAAACACACTATCAGACACCGTGAACATAAGTGTGTTGGTTTTAATTGTGCTTTGTGATATGGGCTCATCGGTGGTAAGACGCCTCATGAGGTTTAGGGATTAGTGGGTCACAGAGCTGTGTTTGGGTTAGGGGTCAGGGGTTAGGGGTCAGAGGATGGAGATTAGGGTTAGGAGTCAGGGTTTAGAGATTACAGTTTAGGGTGTATTATGTCTGGTGTGCCTACAATCAGCCCTGTGACTCCTTTCTTGCCGTGTTTCCCTGGAACTCCCAGACGACCCTTAAAACAAAAAAAACACATTAATTCAACAGATTACAGAGTTTATATAATAAATGAAAAACACAAGAAAGAATGAGAGTGAAAGAGAAAGGGAGGGAGGGAGGGAGAGAGAGAGAGACATAGAGAGAAAGAGAGAGTGAGGGAGAGAGAGGGAGGGAGGGGGACAGAGAGAGAGACAGGGAGGGACACAGAGACAGAGAAAAAGAGATAGTGAAAGAGGGAGGGAGGGACATAGATAAAAAGAGAATGAAAGAGAGGGGTGAAGACAGAGAGAGGGAGGGAGGGAGAGAGAGACAGAGAGAAAGAGAGAGTGAGGGTAGGGGGCATAGAGAGAAAGAGAGAGTGAGGGAGAGAGGGAGGGAGAGAGAGAGAGAAAGAGAGAAAGAGGGGGGCATAGAGAGAAAGAGAGAGTGGGGGAGAGAGGGAGGGAGAGAGAGAGAGACAGAGAATAAGTGGGGGGGGCCAAGAAAGAAAGAGAGAGGGAGGGAGGGAGAGAGAGAGGGAGGGACACAGACAGAGGGAAAGAGAGATAGTGAAAGGGGGAGGAAGGGAGAGAGGGGGAGAGAGAGAGAGACAGAGAGAAAGAGAGGGGAGCATAGGGAGAAAGAGAGAGAAAAAAAGTAAGAGAGAGAGAGTGAAAGAGAGAAAGAGAGGGGGGCATAGAGAGAGAGAGAAATAAATAAAGTGAGAGAGAGAGTGAAAGAGAGGGGGGCATAGAGAGAAAGAGAGAGAAAAAAATAAATTATGAGAGAGAGAGAGAGAGAGAGAGAGAGAGAAAGAGAGGGGGCATAAAGAGAGAGAGAAATAAATAAAGTGAGAGAGAGAGTGAAAGAGAGGGGGGCATAGAGAAAAAGAGAGAGAAAAAAGAAAGTGAGAGAGAGAGAGAGAGAGAGAGACAGAGAGAAAGAGAGGGGGGCATAGAGAGAGAGAGAGAAAAAAAAGTGAAAGAGAGAGAGACAGAGAGAGATAGAGGGGTGCATAGAGAGAGAGAGTGAAAGAGAGAGAGAGAAAGGGATAAAGAGAAAGGGGGAAGAGAGAGATAAAGAGAAAGAGGGAGGGAGAAAGAAAGATAGTGAGAGAGAGAGACAGAGAGAAAGAGAGAGAAAAAAAAGAAAGTGTGAGAGAGAGAGACAGAGAGAAAGAAAGGAGGGCATAGAGAGAGAGAGAGAAATAAATAAAGTGAGAGAGAGAGAGTGAAAGAGAGGGGGGCATAAAGAGAGAGAGAAATAAATAAAGTGAGAGAGAGAGAGTGAAAGAGAGGGGGGCATAAAGAGAAAGAGAGAGAAAAAAAGAAATTGTGAGAGAGAGAGAGAGAAAAAAAGTGAGAGAGAGAAAGAGAGAGATAGAGGGGTGCATAGAGAGAGAGAGTGAAAGAGAGAGAGAGAAAGGGATAAAAAGAGAGGGGGAAGAGAGAGATAAAGAGAGAGAGGGAGGGAGACAGAAAGAAAGTGAGAGAGAGAGAGACAGAGAGAAAGAGAGGGGGGCATAGAGAGAGAGAGAGAGAGAGAGAGAGAAAGAAAGAAAGTGAGAGAGAAAGAGAGACAGAGAGAAAGAAAGTGAGTGAGAGAGTGAGTGAGTGAGGGAGAGTGAGAGAGAAAGAGAGAGAGAGAGTATTTCTATGTGAAGCACTCTATTTAAGAGGGTGTGTCTTTTCATCTTAGCCATCAGTACTTGATTGGTTCGTGAAAAGTGGGCGTTCCTGTGAGATTTTTCTGTTGATTAACATGATGAGGTGACTTACAGGTGGACCTGGATCTCCGGGTCGTCCCACTGGTCCCAGACGTCCTTTCTGTCTCTAAAGAAATAAAAAATGATTCATTTAAGAGAAATTAAAAAGCAACTAATAACAGAACATCTCCTCAGTCAGAACATCAGAGAATAAATGACACTAACCGGCCATGACGCCAGGAGCTTTTTGTAGAGTTTACTCCTCTGTTGGTGAAGAGAAATCATTTTGTGGCTCCTGCACTGTTACATCATTCAAAAAATATATAACCTCACCATAACCATCCGTAACATTCACCTTAAACTCCCGCCATTCATCCTCTGATGTCATCCACATGATAATAGCAGGAATGCCGGGTGGACCAATCGGTCCTCGGTAACCTCTGCGTCCTGGACGACCCGTCGCTCCTACTGAGCCCTTCAGGAAAGAAAAAAATCAACAGACTATTTATTGAAGGATAGAATAAAGATTTTAGGATATAAAATTAGTGTGTACCTTCTCTCCTTTTGGTCCTCGACCTCCAGGTGGACCAGGAGGTCCCTGATGTCCCTGGTGACAAGGGAAGGTAGGACACCCTTTATACCATCAGTCATACGATTCTACAGTAAATAAAGGTAATAAACTGCAGTGACAGACGATGATGAGTAACGAACAACACTTCCTGTCCACATGATGGCGCTGGAGCTCACGGCCGACTTCACAGATTTCACGGCTCTTCTTTTGCTCTTCATTAAATCATTCCTCAAATCCGTTTTCCTGTTTTCAGTCTAATCTCTCTCTCGTTCTGCTCTCGTTCATGAAGCTCTCTCGGCGGAGATATTCAGATTTAATTTATTGAGATCCCGACAAACTCAATTTCCCCTCACAGGATGTGAGAGTCTGTGGGACTCGAATGACCAGGAGAGTGAACGTTAATTCGGCTCTGATGATGAGGAAAAGAGGAAGAGTCTCCTCAAGATAGATATTCGAGGTGCAGGCCTGGTTATGAAGCTCTGCACTGATGTCTCAACTGACGCGTATTTAAAAACATGATAATTCTGTCGCAGGCGGAACGGTGGTGTAGCGGTTTGCACGTTCAGCTCACAGCAAGAAGCTCCTGGGTTCGAGTTCTGGGCCCAGCGACGGCGTTCCTGTGTGGTGTTCTCTCCGTGCTTGTGTGGGTTTCCACTGGGTACTCCAGTTTCCTCCCACAGTACAAAGTCGTGGAATGTGTATGCAGATATCAGCACGAATCAGTAGGTATGGTGCTCAGCTAGCGTCGGTCAAAGGTGACTGTAATGTGAACAGGTCTCATTTCTACTAACCAGGAAGTGAAAGATAGCGCAGTGATCAGATTCGAGGTTTCCTCAGGGAGAGTGACGTGTTTGATCCTAATAAGAGCTCAACGTTCATTTCTTCTGAAAAATACGCTAACACATTTTAAACGATCCAGATTCAGCAGGCGGAGTCTAAGTGAAAGGGCTGTCAATCAAGTGTATATATTAGAATATTAGGCCACGCCCATTAGAGGGAGTGTCGTTTTAATGTGTGTGTAATACCTGTAGTCCTCTAAGTCCAGGTGGACCAATGAGAAGCTGATGTCGGAGAGTGGGCGTGGCTGAAACATTACAAATGTACAGCATTAGGAAGGAAGATTTTAAGGATCGTTCTGGACTCTGATTGGTCAGAATGTTCATGAGTTTTCTATAACCAAGCATAGAAACTAGTTATTTATTTATAATTAACACACACACACACACACACACACACACACACACACACACACACACACACACAGAGTGGAGTTCAGAACCTCACCTGGTTCTCCTCTGTTTCCGTTCAGACAGATTTCAGGACTCCGATCACAACCCCTCCGTTCTGGTGAGATCTCTCTTTTCATCTCTCCCCTTTTCTCACCTTTTAATGACGCCACGTCTGGCTGCAGAGATATTTTGCCATCCATCTCGTCTGTACTTGGCTCCATGGCCCCCAATGACATGCCTTTATTAGCTGGCGTGATGTCATCGCCGGTTTCCGTGGCAGCGGCGGAGGAGATGTTCCTCGCTGTCAGACTTTCCTGAATCATGGCGTCGGTGCACAGAGCTGCTGAAACTGATCTCCCACCTGAACGTTCCTCTTCAGAAATAATAGTTGATGCCGAAGGCTGTGAAGGAACCAAGTGTTCCACTCGGGGTTGACCTTCGACCGATGGACATTCAATCACTTGGCTGTTCCAGAGACTGGGAGAGGACGTGTTTTTCCTGGCCATGACTCTCCTCACATCTTCACATCTTTCAGTGTCTAAATGTGAACCGAGTTCTAACTTCAGGCCTGTTGAAGGCGCTGCAGGACAGAGGGAAACCGACTAGCCTGTCACGACTCTTCCAGATTTCCTTCCTACTCGTAATTCTGCAGCATGTGTTTGCTAGCTTGGCACATTCTTTGCTAATTACATCCTACTGCATTAAACATGGAAGAAACTTCAGTGTAGTTCATATCGTACACACATTAGATCGATAACTCGCTTATTAACATGTTAGCTAGTACAGCGCTACGTTTTGTAATATTAAAGTAGTGTTTTTACACTCAGATAGGAAACTATAAGTGATCTCAAAAGTAGTGAAACTGTTTTAAAGTTGATTTTAAGAAGGAATATTTAAATAAATTAGTTTTGTTCTGGGTGCCAGTGGTGTAACGAAGCCGAGCACGTAAAATGTAAATGAATAAGGAGGTACTAAACATTTTTTTTACCCATAAACTTTATTATTTTACTGTATTGTGATAATCACATCAATGCAGGTGTAAATATTAACATGATTACCATTTATATATATATATATATATATATATATATTTTACAATTTTATGCGTTTAAAATGATTTATATCGCCCTCTGGTGGTTAAATTAATTGTGAACCATGCAAACCCTGTGCTGCTGTAAAGTCAACTGTTTGGTACTTTTCTATGTCATGAAGGTTAAGAATGTTACCGTTCCCAGATCAGACTCTTTTTATCGGAACTCAGATCTGTTATACAGACCATGCCCACAAGACACAGTGTGTAAGGTAAGTCTGCTGGGCTTTTTATTAAAACCCGAGCCTCAGGGTCATCAGGCTGGAGCTTATCCCCGGATTCTGTAGCATGAAGTGACGAGGAGTTCGACTCCTGGATGGGACACTAGCCTATCGCAGGTTATCTTCCCATGATTTTTACTGGTACCCGTTTATACTGCTGAGTGGGCAAAGGCACACTTGACCAGGGGTCTTAATGGGAGTTTAATGGGGATTCGACCCCACAACCTCTCAATCATGAGCCCAGCACCCTAACCACGACACACACTGTGAATGTTAGAATAGAGTAAAATATATATCAATACATTTCTTTAAACATAAACATTTTAAAACTTACGTTCTGTGTTAAACTCCTGGTCTTTTAGTTCTGGATCTTCTGTCCTTATGAAATCAGAGACAGTCTGAGGCTCATCTCGCTTCATTCTTTCCTTCAACTCATGCAAAAAAAGAGGTGATGATAATATTTATTACAAAATAAATGAATCATTCATTTATTTGCTGAATCACTTAATCCTACTAGGGACATGGGAAGGCTGGAGCCTATCTCAGCTGGCTCTGGGTGAAGACAGGGTACACACCGAACACTTCACCAGATCATTGCATAATGTGCATGTCTTTGGACTATGGGAGGAAACCAGAGTACCCTGAGGAAACCCACACAAGCATGGGGAGAACCTTGCATGATACAGAAACGTTCTCGCCAAGCCTGGGACTCGAACCCAAGACCTTCTTGCTGTGACATGGATGTGCTGTGACTGCAGCACCGTGGCTCACTAATGTGAAGGTAATTTATACATTTATAAGGAACAGTGATCCTGAGAAGCAGAAACCACCAGAAATATCAGAAATCAGAGTAGAAATAGCTGATTGGGTCCTGAAAGCTCCTGCCCCAGGTATGAATGTAGTTCTGGCTCCAACACGGTGATGGGTTAAATGGAACATAACTTGACAGAAATCAGTGGGTTTCACGAGTGCCTGTAAGAGCTCATGTATGTGGAAGAGGGTGGACAGCACTTGCTGTGCACAGGCAGTAGTTTAAAAAAGACGCCACTGAGTGAATTCACGTGTCTCACATGTTAGGAAGCGTGTAGGCCTTCCGCTTGCATCACCCATGACCAAATTAGGGAGAAATGGGCAGGACTTGATGTGAATTATGTTGTGTATGTTTCAGTGTGCCATGATGCTGTCATCACCATGGCAACAACAGCAAATTATTAAAAATATATTTAAATAAACTATTTGTGAAATAATCTCCGCCCTTTTTCAGTGATGTGTTTTGAGAATGTTTAGCGGAATGAGATGGCGGTTATTAGCGATGGTGGTGGTGATGTGGCGGGATGTCAGACTGAGACTCGGAGGTTGGAATAGTGACATCGGTGTTGTTGTTGATTGCAGGAGGAGAGATTATTTCTTGTCCATTTGATGTGAATAAAGAAGACAGAACCGTTTATCAGATTGTTTTATTATTTTTAACATTATGTTCTGAGATTTAATCTCATTTAAACCTGGAACCTAAATCCTGGATTTCTTCTTTACTGGCAAGGTAGGATTCTAACTTTTGTATTACTGTCTACTTGATACAGTTGGACTTAGTTGTTGTCACTAATAGTTTTAAGTAAAGGATTCGTAGCTGCTTCTGTAGTCTTGTTGCGGTGCTTAATCAACAGTAATTTCGGGCTTCCTTAAGGTGTGAATTGGGGGCAGGACCCAGAAAGTATATATTGAACGTGAGCATTTGTACCAGTTAGCAACACAGATCTCTTTCTAAAACAGGTACTTTGAATCAGGTGGTAATTTAGTAGTATTCTTGTCTTCATTCAGTTTGGACTATCAGGTCTACCATCTTAAACATAAATCAGATTGCTGTCATGTGCCTTAAACCCATTACTGTTCTCACTTCTCTTAGACCCAGAAGATCTTAAAACAAGCAAGAGGTCAAACTCTCAGCAGCCTTATTCACCCTCCACTGCTGTCCCGTCCTCAAACGAGTGTGACAGGTGGGCTCTGCTGTCAGGAAGGCTGATTTCACCTCTGCCATTGCTTCTTACTCTCTTGACTTTCATGCACTAACTGAAACCTGGATTTCCCCACACAACTCTGCACCACAGCTCTTTCTTCTGGTTATGCTTTCTCTCACACTCCACGAGTAACTGGGAGAGGTGGTGGTACGGGTCTGCTCCTGTCTCGGAGTTGGTGCTTTACACCACTCTCTCTGTCTCACCTCGGCATCTCCTCTTTTGAGCTTCATGCAGTAAAAGTCTCATCTCCAGTCAACCTCCTTAGAGGAGAACCAAGTGTCCTCCTAGGACACTTTTTAGAAGAAATTGACACTCCTCAGCACTTTCCCCACTCACACCCCTCTCACTTTCCTGGGAAACTTCAATCTCCCCTCTGATAAACTTCAGTCCTCTGGCCTTCTCCCTCTTCTCTATTCCTTTTCTTTAACTTTCACCACCTGCTCTCCCACACACAAAGGAGGGAATCTCCTAGATCTTGTTTTCAGTCGTCCCTCCCCAGTCACAGGCATTACCCCCCCCCCCACTTCACATCTCTGACCACCACATGGTTTCCTTCACTATCACCTCACCTATTCTACCTAACACCAGCTTTCAGTTTTCTCCCCCCACTCGAAACCTCCACACTGTGTCTCCTTCATCTGTTGCTTCCTGTACTTTATCTCAGCTTTCTGACCCTGTCTCCTTTTCTTCTCTACGACTGGAATCTGCTACTGACACTTTCCTCTCTTCACTCTCTGCATCTATGGATCTCCTCTGCCCACATTCTACAAAATCCAGGAGGACTTCTTGCCCTGCTCCTTGGCTCTCGGAGGTGCTGCAAAGCAATCGTAGACAACTCAGAGCAGCTGAGAGAAAGTGGAAGAAATCTCACCTTGAATCAGATCTGGCTTCCTACC
>JAOUQZ010045502.1:0-10325 GCA_028564935.1 Neosilurus hyrtlii | reverse complement strand
CCTTGAGAGGAACCAGGCTCAGGAGGGAACCCATCCTCATTTGGGTGAAGCCATAAAATACAAACCATATAAGAGAAACTTCATTACAATCCATCATGTTGTCCGGTTGGTTATACTATAAGTCCTAAATAATTGCAGCAAGAGAGTTTATATCACCAGCAGTAAAAAGTCCTCTTCACAGTCGCTGAGTGCAGATTTAATCCCATATGGATCTTCATCAGCGGGAGCGAGGTGCTTCCAAGATGAGAACTCCAGCCAGCATCAGCACACCAGGACAGATCACAGGACTCACAGAGCAGAAGGATCATAAAAGGGAGGTTTGATATTGGTCAGCTGATATGAGTCGAGGTCATGTTTTTTAATCAGAGGTTTGATAACTGCTAGTTTAAAGGATTTAGGTACATAACCAGAGCAAAGGAAAGATAAATTGATCACTTCTAGTACCTATTTTGCTTAAAAACAAAAGTCTTTTGGTATGTTCCTGGTATGCAGTGGTACGTACCTACTAAAGGTGGCCCAAAGAAGGACAAACAGTGAACTTGCAAAAGTGTCATTGTTGCCAAAGCTCATTGATGCACGTGGGCAGTGAACACAAAGCACGTCTCTGATCCTATAAAAGAGCTACTGTAGCAAAAACTACTGACACTCTTAATGCTGGTTATGATAGAAAAAGGGTGTACCCCACCCTCGCCCAGAGTCGGCCAAGATGAGCGCCAGCCTCAACATAACCCTAATTAGGATTAATCAGCTTAGAAAATGAATGAATGAATGAATGATGGGAAGACTCCCCACCCACTGTATCAGTAACCTGAGCCTTAACCACTGAGTCTCCACTGCCACTGTATATAAAGCTATGTGAATCTAATCATTCATATTTTTTCCTACACTATGTGCTGGTCTGAATGCTTGCAACCATATTGAGCTTCAAAAATCCAATCATAATGTCCAATAATAAGATTCCACCAAGGACTATTGTCGACTTGTCTATAGATTTTATATATTCAAGGTTTCATTGTCAAGTCATTCAGCTGAATAGCAGCAGATTGCAAGTTTAAGTTTTAATATGAATCAATAAAGCAGCACAAATGGTTACAAGCTGACTGAAAAAGCTCCACTGAGGGAATTTTAAACATACCTTAGCAAATTATTTTCTGGGAAGGCATGTCCAGAATGCATTTCTTTTTTAATTATTGATATATGACAGTATAGAGACATGACGTACAAGAAAGATATACAATATAGGCTACCATATGTGACACAATTCATCACCCAAAAGCTACCTGGCAATCTATTTTCTCTTCCTCTGATCTAGAGTGTCTTTTCTCTGTTATGTTCTCCAGACATTTCCTCTTCAACATAGACAACATCATGTTCTTGGTGATGTAATTAATTGTGAACGCTTTTTTATGTGGCTGCCATTGTTTTATCTAGGACATGATACCCAATGTGAATCAAACACTCCAGTATGAACAGATCTAATAAAATGTCATATCATCATGGTGGCAGTACCGTGACTAAGAGAATCTCATTTTGTAGCATGACTCTCTTTTCTCTGCCATTACATCACTGCACTACCGGAGGGCAATGGCACAGTGCAGTAAACAGCAAAACTCAAAAACACAACTGCAGAAAACTGTATAATGTAATTTTTAAAACATATACAGAGTAAAATCAATGTTTACACTTAAGTCTACAAGTAAATAAAAAGTGATTTTTTTTTTTAACATTGTGGAGAATAAAAAGCACAATAGCAACTTTATTTGTGGCTTTTAATTTCTAAACCAGGTGGCATTGTGGCATAGTGGTAGGCACATCTGCCTAACATTAAGATGATTCTGCGTTCAAATCCCAGGCTCCGTGAGGGTGTTTCTGTGTGGAGTTGCATGTTGCATGTTTTCCCTTGCTTGTGTGGGTTTTCAATGGCTACTCTGGTTTCCTCCCATGGACCAAAGACATGCACACTAGGCTACCTGGGTGTTTTTGCCACAGTGTGAGTGTGAGTATGAGTAGTTGTGGCTGTGTTGCCCTGCGATTCAGCTATTCAGGGAGTACCCCGTCTTCACCTTGAGTTGACTGAGATGGGCTCTAGTTTCCCTGTGACCCTAGTGTCACCCCTAAAAATGATTATTACACTGTTGATTAATATTGTAACTCTTAAGCTGCGTTCACACAAAAAGCAACATGCGACACGTGAATCACTGATGTAAACCTCGCAAAGGAAGCAAATCACTTCATTGCTGATGTCATTAGCTCTTGTTGCCTAGGTAACTCAGACATGTTTCCCACTTAAAAATCTTTCACAGTGAAACTGTAAGCAACATCGCACTAGTTCCCTACAGTAGGTCCATGAGAGCTTTTATTATCATTATTTTATATTATTTGAGTTTATTTCAGCTTATATAGGCAGCCGTAGTCTAATGGTTAAAGGGGCGGGTTTAGGACCTAAAGGACCTACAATGTGTGGTGGTGGCAGGAGTGAGCAGCACCTTCACTTCCTCCACCTTTATGGCTGAAGCTCCATTCAATGAGTCACCTAACCACCAACTGCTCTCCGGGTGCTGCAGTGTGTGGCAGCCCACTGCTCCGAGTGGGTTTTCTCTCTGTTTACGTGTGTGTGTGTGTGTGTTCACTTTGGATGGGTTAAATGCAGAAGCCAAATTGCCCTTGTTTGATTAATACAGTATATCAAAATGTAAAAAGTTAATATTATAGTAATAAATAGCTTATAATTATCATTATTATTATCGTACAGCAAGTATAGAATGAAGCCTGTTGTGCTTCATGAACTATAAAGAGAAAAACATGTATAAATATATACTTACAAGAAATGCGTGGACCCAAGCATGGCATTTCCAGTTATTATCCTCGTAAAATTTCTGTGTGCAGTCATAAAGCACAGGATATTTATACACAGCAATAATGAGCTTCTCTTCCATGTTAATGTGGGCAGATTAAATACATTTAAATTAAATAAACTGAATTAAATATAGTGTTTCTACATAAAATGTTTTGGGGAACTCAGTATTTGGCAGCATCTGTCACTCAGTGGTATCCTTCAGCTCTGATTAGTAGGTGCTCTAATCATGTCTCGTGAAAGTTCAACTTAGTTGAGCTCCCTGCCTGCCCACTTTTGCTTCTCATCGCTCGTTTTGCTGGCAATCATTGAGTTTATATGATTGCTTGTCGCTTGTCACTTCCTGTATGAAGTCCTGTATGAAGGCCTTGAATCCCTGTCGCCAAAATATTTGTCATATATATAAGAGTTGTCTTGGGAATAAGATGTTGGCTTGGCATAGAAAGGTCTGGGCTGAGCTTCCCATCCGGCTTTCACTACAAGCTCTATCAGGTATGATGGAAGGAAAATAGTAAATGACATTCAGTTTAATATTATATAATATGCTGCCTGGCCAAAAAAAAAAAGTCACACACTTTAATATTTTTTGGAGAGCCTTCAGCCTTGATCTCAGCATGCAATTTTCATGGCATTGTTTCAACAAACTTAAGCAACATAACATTTATTTCCATTCATGCCAAGTTCATTTCTCACCGACATCTTGAATCGATGAGGGAAAAACCGAACCACTCCATAAAGTCTTCTCCAGAACATCCCGAACACTTTCAATAGGGTTAAGGTCAGGAGCCAATACATATGTGAAAAGGATTCCTTATGCTCCCTGATCCACTCCCCATTTTATATCCGTGGTATCAGGGAAGAAAAAGTCCAAAAGTTCATTCAGTACATTTAGCTCATCAGCTGATTTCATTTTATTGCCACAATAATGCTGCTGATCCTCAGTCTGACCAACTGGAGCAACAATGGAGATTACATGCTGTGATCAAGACTAAAGACTCTCTATGAAAATATCCGAGCGAGCAACTTTTTTTCAGCCAGGCAGTGTATTGTGAATACAGATAAAGGGTGGCATGGTGGTGTAGTAGTTAGCATGTCTGCCTGACAGCAAGAAGGTCCTGGGTTCAAGTCCCGAGCTCAGATGTCCCTGTGTGGAGTTTGCATGTTCTTCCTCTGCTTATGTGTTTCCTCCGTGTTCTTTGGTTTCCTCATGTGATCCAAATACATACACATTATGTTAACCCTAAGTGTTGATGTGAGAATAGTTGTGGGTATGTTGCCCCACGGTGGTCTGGCAAGCTGTTTAGGGTGTACCTTTTGCTGGCGCTGCTGTAGCAGTGGAATCATTTGATTTGAACTGATGTAAGAGGTAAAAGTGCATGATGTTAAGAAGGAAGTATGAAATCTTTACTGAAATTTTATTTTTTAAGATTTTTAAACCAAGCTGGAAGCTTCTTGAATGTCAATCACTTGGCCTGAACCTTACCATGCAAGAATATCACTTACTGAAGAGCACAAAGTTCCTAAACAAAGCACAGACAAGACTTTTTAGAGCAAACTTCAAGAGCAAATACTCAGCTTGCGGCATGCTCTGTGGGTCAGAGACCTCAATCATCGCTTACAAGTACAAACATGAAAATGTAGATCTGTGGTGATTGTATTTTTGTATTTTTGCATACCCATTAATCCAGTAACTCAAATGTAATGCTTAACCTTTTTAACCAAGAAACCATTGTTTCATAAGCTGCTGTACATCCATCTGCTCATTTGAAGATTTATAACAGATTACCTAATCATGGCTACAGAAATGGTATTAATAAAACAAACTTCTTGATAAAGACGAAAATCTACAGAACAGAATAACTATAAGGAGACTTCTCGCACTGATAGTTATTTAAAATGCAAGTATAATTACATCCAGCTTTATTCTTTGCATAAAGTTAGTAAAAAACAAAAGAAATTTAAAGTAACACTCTGCTTGCTCTCCCATATCACTTCATTCCTTGTTTGGGGAGAGGTAGTGTTAGGAGAAAGCATCTGTCTGCTTTATGCAAATTACACTCAATTACACTAAACCACTGTATTGGGGGAACTTGTATTCCATTAGAACTTTGTATGGTGACAGCAGTCAGAACATACTGCGTAAACATTTTAATTAGTTGCTAATTAACCATTGGGTATTAAAAATAAATACATGCAATGAAATTGAGTTTCCATGCTACCAATTACAATATGGCGTTCGCCTGACAGCAAAAAGGTTCCGGGTTCGATTCCCAGGCTCGGGAGTTTGTAGTTTGCATGTTCTCCCTGTTCTTGCATGGGTTTCCTCAGGGTACTCCGGTTTCTTCCCACAGTCCAAAAACATGCACAGTAGGCTAACTGGCTGTTCCAAATTGCCCCTAGGTGTGAGTGAGAATGTTTGTATTTGTGCTGGCCCTGCACATCGACAAGGTACGCAAGCTGGGAGTCCGTGGGAGCTAATTGTCCCTCCTCTTATGGGAGGGAGTGGCTCTCACTTCCCTGTCACTCACCAGCCAGTCATGGGTGTCTGTGGACTCATTCGTACGAGGGGGCAAATAGCGCTTTTCCTCTGAGTGTGTTAGGTCCCTTTAAATACGCATCCGCAGTCAAGAAGCAGGTGGCAGCATCGCATGACATGGAGGGGGCATGTGCATGCTTACGCCCCACCCTGGTTGGTGGTCATGTGATAGGAATTAGATACAACTAAATTAGGGGAGAAATTTAAAACATAAAAATAAATTTAAGAAAAACAGCATGGTCCTGTGATGGACTCGCAAGCTGTTCAGAGTGTACCCTGCTTTCAGGCTGGGCTCCAGGCTCCCTGTGACTCGAACTGAAAATTCTTTCAAAAATGAAATAAAATAATAATAATAATAATAAAAATAAAAATAAAAATAAAAATAATAATAATAAAAAATAATAATAGTAATAATAATAATAATTTTCCACACAAATGAATAATGCTGAATTTCTTCATTTAAATGTGGATTTACTGCTTCAAAGAATTCATGTATTATTCTTCCCAGTGAACTAAATTACTTGGCAGCTTTGACATTTTCTAATCAAAAACATCCATAATTTGCTTTATGGGATTTAATACAGTTAGCAGTAAAGATGTATTCCACATGTCTAATATTAAAAATAAAGGCTTTCCAAAGCCAGAAGCTACTTAACATTTTCATACTTTCATACAGTCCCATGAGTTACAATATATTACCAACATTATAATTAAGATTGTATTTGTGTAATCATTAAGTCCACTGTGTGCCTCCACAGAATGTCACAGGCATTGAGATGATGTCTAGGAGATGAGTTACATAAGGATTTAAACTATGGCTTTACCGAAACTCTGCACAATGGAGTTCAGACTTCACAAATAACTACAGATTTAAGTGTTACTCAGACAGTTGGCCAAAAAAAGAGAGGCATGGCTCAGTTATACAAGATACAACATACGAATCTTGAACACAAACGTCTCTCTCTCTTGCATAATACCACACTGGGTGAGCAGCAGCACTGAGTTCAGTGCATCTGCCTGACAGATAACATTTTACATTTCTAGACACACAACTTACTCAAATAGACCCCCCCCCCAAAAAAAAAATGTATTTAATAAACTGAGCAGTTGAGGGTTACAGGCCTTGCTCAAGGGCCCAAAGGTGGCGACTTGGTGGTATTTGGGGCTTGAACCCCTGACCTTCTCATCAGTAGCCCAGCCTTAACTACTGAACCAGCGCTGCTCACTACCAACCACATAAGTTAATATGTCATGCTGAAATTTATGTATTTGACTTACAATACAATCTAAAAATCAAAATATATGTTATTAAAGGCCAGTGTTAATAAATACTTTACTAAATATTTAATCTTACCTTTATATGTACAGAAAATATATAAATTTTTTATATGTCACACATATAATGAGCTGGAAATGTAGTAGATATGCTTCATCAACGTATTGTTTATTTTGTGTGCAGGTTTTTTGGCATGGTGGCATAGTGGTTAGTACTTCCACCTCAGAGCAAATTGGTCCTGGGTTCAAGTACCAAGCTCGGTAAAGTTTCTGTGTGGTGTTTGCATGTTCTCTCTGTGTTTGTGTGGGTTTCCGCCAGGTACTCCGGTTTCCTCCCGCAGTCCAAGGACATGCACACTATGCTAACTGGCTGTTGCAAATTTACCCTGGGTATGAGTGTGAGTATGAATGGTCGTGTATGTGTTGGCCCCATGATAAACTTGGGAGCTGTTCAGGGTGAACCCTCCTTTAAACCAGAGTCGACTGAAATGGGCTTCAGCCTCCCTGCAACCCAAGTAGGATTAAATGGTTCGGCAAATTAATGAATGCCATTTTAAAATCATTTGACAAATCATAATACTGAATTATAAGCAGGACAGAATGTGATAATTATAAGTAGGAATATTCATGCAGTAATATATTGGTAATGTCTTATTCCTGCATGCTCCTGTCATCAAAGTCCCAGCATCCTTTGAAATGCTCAGCGAGGACCACAACTCCCACACACCCTCACCCCACTCAGCTTCAGCAGAATATTCAGTTCATCTAGGTCTTTTCTAATCAAGTTCCTGTGTTTGTTCACTTGCCTTGTTCTTGTTTGGATTTAACATAGCTTTTGATATACACCACCCTGTCAAAAAAAAGTCACACACTGTAATAATTTTCATCTGTAACATAATTTGATTACCTTGATGCATGTTTAACATCACATTTGAATAGTCAATAATTTGAAGTGAAAGAATAAAAATTAAAAGGCAATATCATCAAGTCTATAAAGAAATATGTGTTATTGTACTGTGTGTGTGTGTGTGTGTGTGTGTGTGTGTGTGTGTGTTTATGTGTGTGTGTGTGTGTGTGTGTGTGTGTGTTTATGTGTGTGGTGTATAAAGGCATGTTAAACACATCTCATCTTATTGAAGAGGAGCTACTGCTTTGGTATTTCAGTTTAGTAACACATAGTAGTCATTACAAATACACTTTATTTTAAATTACTCTTTTCACTCTTTTTGTACACACAGTCAGCTTCGCACATCCGTTCAAAATAAGCTCTAAACATTACTATTAAAAAACACAAAACTTTTTGTATTGGTGAAAATAATGAGAAATTTTTTTGTTTGTTTGTTTCAGTTTTGCTAAAAAATTACACCTTTAGCTTCAAACACACGATAAAAAAAACCCCCATAAAATTATTAGTGGCAATAATCATTGGTGCTTGGTCCATTTTTTTTGTATAAACTTTACTATAGATTTTTATTTGATGACTTGTACACTAATGACTACAAAAACAAATTTTAACTAAATTTCCAAACATTCATTTTCCAGCACAAAAATTTAATATTACAGAAGAAAATGTTTGTATATCAATACAGAAAGAATCATATTACAGTCAAATATGCTAAAGTCGAAGTATTAAAGAGACTACCTTTCAGTCAAAAACATAATGAAGGCTGCTGGGCTTTACATGCAAATGAAGCAGCATGTGTGACAGTCAAAACCTCCAGGAGAACCGTGAAACCTCCAGGAGAACCGTGAAACCTCCAGGAGAACCGTGTCTGGGTACATGAGATGCTCAGCAAAATTAACCAGCTCTCTACTTCATAAACCTGCACAAAGTCTTCCTGAGACTGATATATTTTTACTATATTTCAAAGCAAACTCTCATCACACCAAATATTGACTTTATAGTAATTTAAATGTAGAAACATTTAATTTAATTATTTTTATGCAAATCCACTGCCGGCAAAAAAAAAAAGTTGCAAACACGAATATGTTGTTCCACCTTTATCCTTGCTTACAGCACGTAATCTTCATGTCATTGTTTCAACAAACTTAAGCAACATAACATTTATTCCCATTCAGTGTCGGGTTCATTTCTCACCGACGTCCTGAATTGATGAGGGGAAAACTGAACCACTCCATAAAGTCTTCTCCAGAACATCTACAAAACTTTCAATAGGGTTAAGATCAGGACTCTGGGGTGCCGATACATATGTGAAAATGATTCCTCGTGCTCCCTGAACCACACTTTCATTATTTGAGACCCCGTTTTATATCCGCGCCATCAGGGAAGAAAAAGTCCATCGATGTGAAAACCTGCGCATTCAGTACATTCAGCTCATCAGCTGACTTTATTTTATTGCCACATTAATGTTGCTGAGCCTCGACCTGTTGCTGACTAACTGGGGCAGCAATGCCATGGAGATTACGTGCTGTGATTAAGGTTAAATGCACTTCATGAAAATATTAGAGTGGGCCACTTTTTTTTGGCCGGGCAGTACATAAGGCCCATTTGCTCTACAGCATTTCTTTAAATGTGTCTAAAACTTTTGCACAGTACTGAATGTGAAAAGTCATGTAATAGACAAGATATCACAAAATAATAATAAGTGTTCTGCAATAAAAGAAAATACATAGACATAAGTAGCTAGGTGTGCGTTCCTCCACCCTGAAGCCTAACCAGCTTTTTTTTTTTTTTTTTAATTCATGTTCATTTGCTGAAATGCTTGATCCTAGTAGTGTTTTTGGGGAGGGCGAAGCCTATCTCAGCTGACACGGTGCGAAACGCCCTTGCCAAGCTTTTTTCAGTGCCAGTCAATATATCAAGGATACACAATCCCCGTGGAGAAAGCTTCCAAGTGAAGAGTTTTTACAAGAAACACAGTGACAGAACATGGCGGACGTTTAACTGGTGTACTATTTAAGTATTCTATTTGGGCCTGTCTTTAGACAGTCACTTATCCCCATCCTCACTGTTGAATACAGAAAAGGGTTTTCTCTCTCTCTTCCTCTCTCTCTCTCTCTCTCTCTCTCTCTCTCTCTCTGTCTGTCTGTCTCCTTTTAGCAACCACCAACTTCTACACAGACATGGATTGAATTTCTGATTAATAAAAATAAATGTATTATATATCCTAACGTACTCTTGATGAAATCCAGCAATTTTGTATTACCAAGTTCCAGTATTACATAAATACAATCAAGATATTTCTGGGCAGTGACACTGATAAATTACTATAATTTTGTTCTGAATGACAAATGCACGTTTCTCAATGTAGAGATAATTGTAGAGGAAGGATTAACTTGGTGTTTTGCTAGTTGTTAAGGTTATTTGTAATCACAGTGTATTGAATATGTAAGGTATGCTTCCTTTTTAAAATTTAAAAAGTAACATAATATTTAGGTGAATTAATATATCAGGCAGCAGAATTAATTCCAGTTTACTCCACTCTTCAAAAAAAAGGCAAAGACATGACTTTTGCCAAGCTGTCCAGACCATGAAGATATTCATAGCACATGGGCTCAAGTAAGGTAATTATACAGTTCGATTAGCACCACAGGAAGTATATAGGGCAGAACCAAGCAAGCAAGAGAGGGAGAGAGAGAGAAAGAGAGAGAGAGAGAGAGAGAGAGAGAGAGAGAGAGAGAGAGAGAGAGAGAGAGAGA
>JAOUQZ010045501.1:0-10325 GCA_028564935.1 Neosilurus hyrtlii | reverse complement strand
TGGTTAAGGTTCACATTTATTTATCTGTTATACTGGTTAAGGTTCGCATTTATTTATCTGTTATACTGGTTAAGGTTTACATTTATTTTATGTATATTTTTAAAGTAAAACCTATTTTAATGAATTACAGTCTGATAGAGACAGTAATGTGCGCTGCTGGCTTGTGTTGATTTCAGGATATTTCATCAGCCATCACGGTGTTCAACAGTGACCAAAGAAACATTGGAGAAAAAAAATAATGACAAAGGAATGCACCGTCTCATCTCTCAGTCCAACATGATCTCGCAAAC
The DNA here is from genome assembly GCA_028564935.1 of Neosilurus hyrtlii. Lineage (NCBI taxonomy): Eukaryota > Metazoa > Chordata > Actinopteri > Siluriformes > Plotosidae > Neosilurus > Neosilurus hyrtlii. Next base: position 10,035 of record JAOUQZ010045501.1, on the reverse strand, counting down.
TTCAGTTGCCATGCCCGATGTTTAAGTATTTTTGGATTATTTTTGTATTATTAGAAAAATAGGGGCAGTTATTTGACCAAACCGGAGCTCCGTGTTCAGTGAGGGTAACATGAAACAAAAAATTACACAAAACTCACACTCCCACACGCACAATGCAAACAATAAGCACATTCCTGACTGGCATTTCTGATTCATGGGCAGGCAGTAAAAGCGAGGCTTGGTTTTGTTATGAACAATTTAAGCATTGTGTAATTTATTATTATTTTTTTTTAATTCAGGAGGGAAAAAATCTTGTCAAGCAAGAATGAAGAATGAGACTGACTGGAACACGGCTGAGAAGACTGGACATCTCCATGGTCGAAAAAGCAGTGTTACCTACTCACACGCATGCACGCACACCCACACACATACACACACATTTTTTTTCACCTCCTACCAGCCAACAAGCTTTTGAGTGTATATAGGGACCATTAGATTTTTACAGAAGTAGTTGATCTAAATCTGTTTGAAAACAATTTAGTTCAACATGTTCACATGCTCATTTCCTGAGATTTCCTCCTTTTGGATTTGGTAATATTCATCCATTCCTTTATTCATTCATTCATTTTCTAAGACGCTTAATCCAAATTAGGGTCGTGGGGAGGGTACCGCCTATCTCAGCCAACTTTGGGCGAAGGAAGGTACACCCTGAACAGCTTGCCAGGCAACACAAGGTAACACATGTTTAACCATTCACACTGACAGTCACTCCTAGGGGTGACTTGGAACAGCTAATTAGCCTACTGTGCATGTTTTTGGACTGTGGGAGAAAACGGGAGTACCCAGAGGAAACCCATGCAAGCACAGGGAGAACATGCAAAACCCACATAGAGTCACCTTAGCCCGGGATTCGAACCCAGGCCTTCTTGCTGTGAGGTGAATGTGCTTACCACTGTGCCACCATACCGCCCCAATTTGGTGACATATTTACTTATTTTAATTGCCGACTCTTTATTTGAATATTTGATTTGATTTGAATATAAACCACTACCATTTTCTCAGAGATGACAACTCAGTTACAGAAATTTCTTGGACCAATTATTTAACTTCTTTACAGAAGCCATGATTCTCCAGAAAGTTATTATTGAACTTCCATATGGGGTTTGAGTTAGATTCAACATTACAAAATTGAATGGACAGTGTAATCACACAGAGGTCAGTAGGAGGTCCAGCTGAGATTTCACATTTCGAGACATTACTGAGCAGGCTACTAGAAATGAACCAGGCTTACCTCCATACCTCCCTGAGAATGCCTGATCTCATCTGATCACAGAAGCTAAGTGGGATCGGGCCTGGTTAGTTCTTCAATGGGAGACTCCTTGGGAATACCAGGTCCTGTATGTTTGGGCCTGGTGGTGTAATGGTTAGGGTGCTGGGGTCATGATTGAGAGGTCATGAGTTCATGTCCCTGTTAGACCCTTACCATGCTAAGACCCCTGGGCAAAGTCTGTACCACAAGTGTGCCTCTGTCCACCCACCAGTATAAATGAGTACCAGAAAAATACTGGAAAGGTAACCTGCAATGAACCAGCAGCCCATCCAAGAGGAGTTGAATTCCTAATCGCTTCACGCTACAGACACCAGGATAAGCTCCGGCTCTGATGAGCCACTAGGCTCGAGTGTTAAAGCCCAACTGACTGACATACCCTTGAGCATTGCCTATTGTTAGCTGAATTAAACCAGGTAAATTGTGTAGTGTAGGGATTTTTCATCTTCCAGTAATCAATCAGATTAAGTCTGGCATGATGAAAAACCTGTAGATATTTATCATTCGATATCCACCCATTTGTTATCAATCAGTGCATATCATTCTTTTAGGAAAGCTCATCCTCCTGGCTTCCTGCACCAGCAGGTACAGCTCGAGCTTCCCGGTCTTCTTTAGAGAAATCTTGTTAGAAGAGGACGTGCATTTCATTGCATACTCTCACGTCTCTTGACCTCTTCCAGACCTCGTTGCAAGCTGTTCTCAGGGTAAATTGGATGATAATGGCTCTAGACATGTTATTTGAGGTAGAAGGGTTGTTCTTTTTCCCCAGGTGGTGGCCATTATTCACTGTCACGCAGCCGTTCCACGGACACAGGCACCACTCTCATAAGAAGAGTGATGATAGATTCCCTTTTTGTAGCGCCCACCAAACATAGTGGCAGGAGCTATTGGAATGGGTGGCGTTCGTATGTCCGTCCGTCAGTCTGTCACACTTTTGTTTCCAGACGATTACTTGGGAATGCTTGCTCGGATTTTAATGAAATTTGGTATGTGGATTTGTCTTACAGGTACCTCACCTGGAATTGGTGCACGCCAAAATCCATGCATTATTAATGAGCCAGCTGAACTTCATTTATTTAACAGTTAAGTTTGGTTTCCGGATGATAACTTGAAAATGCAAGCTCAGATTGTGATAAAATTTGGTGTGCGTGTTTGTCTTACAGGTACCTCACCTGGGATCGGTGCACACCGAAATCCAAATTTAAAATACACATTCCTGGGTGGCGGGAGCTTTGGACCCCTGCAGTCTATTTTTTTCACATCTTTTTTTTGGGCAACCCAGCTTTAAATTCCACTTCCTTTTGTAGCGTTTTTCAAAGTTTTTCAACACCTCAGTCTGTTCATTCACTTTTCCAGTTAAGCGGGGGGAAGAATAGCGACGTTGGTTAAATCATCATTGTCTTTCTTGTGACTCACTCCTCTTGACATTTTGGCTTTCAAGCATTAAATTGGCATATGGTCCAAACTCTGTCTTCAAACTCTGTCAAACTCTGTCTTCTAGTTTTATATATATATATATATATATATATATATATATATATATATATATATATATACATACACACATATACACACACACACACACTCTCAAATCACTCATTCGCATAATTGCTTAAGGGTCACATAGAGGCTTGAGTCTATATCAGCCGACACTGGTCAAGGAGGGGTACACCCTTAACAGCTCGCCAGTCCATCACAGGGTCAACACACACACAAACACACACAACCATTCACACTCAAACCTAGGGGTAATTTGGAACAGTCATTTAGCCTAATGTGCATGTCTTTGGACTGTGGGAGGAAACTGGAGTACCTGGAGGAAACTCATGCATGCACTGGGAGAACATGTAAACCACACATGGAAATGCCTGAGCCAGGGACTTGAACCCAGGACCTTTTTGGCTGTGAGGCGAACGTGTTAACCTTCATTCATTCATTTATTTTCTGAACCCCCAATTAGGGTCCCGGGGAGGCTGGCGCCCATCTCAGCGAATCTGGGCGAGGGCAGAATACATCCCGGACAGCTCTCCAGGCCTACGCAGGGTAGAAGCAAGCTCTTCATGAAAATCTGCAATGGTTCTCACCGTAGACAGAGAGAGACATGGCCTACATTTGATAACCCAGTTAGCTGCACTGGGGGGTGTAAACCTTCTGTTTTATTACATTTTAAAAAAGTTCTTACCTTCTTACAGGGGTTCTGCATACACTCATTAGCAGAATAACCCCAGCCAGATGCCCCTACCTAAAGAAAATACTTGAGACTAAAGATTACAACCTGCAGTTGAAGTGGACAAATTAAGAAAGGTCTAATAGGCCCTTTTCACATCTCATCTCGCGCTGTGCATTATGGGATCGGGGCTACCAAGCGGACCTGAGTAAATGGAGAAATGCAATATGAACGTGAGTAACCAGTGCAGTGTAGACAACTTTAAAAGGTAGAAAGTCAAGGAATTTAAAGTATTTTGTAAATGCCTAGGTTTTGGGGGTAATGGGAATCGACTACAAGGAAGTACATCTTATTGTTGGTAATAGCGTTATGTTCACATTATTAAAAATTGACAATCAGCTGTAATGTGTACATATTTAGCATTTTAGGTATTCGTTAGTCAGTGAGATATTAACTGGTGATTCATTGATGACTTTCCAGCTGTGATCTTCTGTAATAGTGAGTAGTTGAAGAACAGTTTGTGAACAGCCAGTGGAATTTTGGCAAATGCGATGATCACGCCAATCGTTCTGACTGTTTTGCCAAACGCATTCCAAAACGCCTTTATATAGTGTCATAGTCACGTGACCACAGACTTTCGCCAACTATAGTTCATGAGCTCTTTGATAAGCATTCTGCAAGTATTCTTTAGCAAGTCACCACATTCCTGAGGGATGCGAATGAAAGAACTGAAGAATAATTGACGACCATATAGAACGTTTGCAGACCATTCATAGAACAAAGCGTGACTCTTGTGAGTATTATAGGCCCTTAACCCTCAATTGCTCAGTTGTATAAAAATGATAATTGTAAGCGGCTCTGGATAACAGCATCATGGAAATGTTTGTAAACCTTTTGGCAAAAAGGCATGTCCACCGGAGATCTCCTTGACGAATGACTGTGAGATCAGTGAATGGCTGGGCAACTTGGGTACTATTTGAAGAATTTTTGCAGAATGAATGGCCATCTGAACCCAGACAGATCCACCTTTAAAGGTGCTTTGCAGAGTTGAATCTTGGGATTGCAGGATGCTTCAGTGTCCTGCAGTAGGTGGCGCCATTGTTACTGTCATAAACATGAAACGCCTTCAGAGTAATTGAAAAAAATAAGACTAAAACAAGTGTGTTGGTCTGTCGTACCATCATACCAAACCATATTTATTTCACTAAGGCATTACATTACAGCACCGACCCCAACATTTGAACTGTAAGAAGATTCCATATCATTCAGTCCTTGAATATAAAATTAACCTTTTTGGAATTACACACATATTTTACATAAAGAAGGCACCATAAAGTCCTGATTATTTAAATAAAAAACATTGTACCTTTAAGATTCTAACTTGCAGAATGCCATTTTCATATTTTCATATGATTTCTTTCTTCACCTCTATCGTTTGTTCTCACTACTGTCCTTTTGCCCTGTCAGTGGTCAAGTAGTGTTAGTGCATTACAATTTAGAAAATAATTTTATTGGACTCCTGCAATGGTCTGGTGAGCTGTTCGGAGTGTACAACGCCTTCATCTAGGGTCGGCTGAAATAGGCATCAGCCTCTCCGTGACTGTAACAGGATTAAGCAGTTTGGCAATTGAGTGAGTGAGTGAATTAATCAGACTGTTTTATTGCATTTATAATGAACATACTTTGCTTTATGGGACTGGGTGTGGTATTTTTACATTTTATTGTCAAAGGATGTCCATTTGCTATGTTTTACTCAATGTGCATTCAAACACACACACACACACACACACACACACACACACACACACACACACACACACACACTTACTGTATAGATAAAGGCTTTTCACTTAATTATGTATTCATGTATAAGGCAAAAATGCATTACATGCAAACATGGTCTTAATCTCAGTGTCACTATCATAATCATTATTATACAGAATGTCTTATAGATTTTTGGATGAGATGCATGTGCTTCCCCCAGCATGTCTTCATAATGACGCAATTCGATCAGGTAATTTTCCACATCGTGGGGACATTTTGCTGTTGTCAAAAGATCAAATAGGAGAACACATGCACTCACACACACGCACACACACAACCCACAGAGCATTATTTCTCTCTATTAGAAGACCACAAGTGAACAGAGACCTCCTGTTTTCTACACATATTTATGCAGATGAGAAAGTAATTTGCTGTTTGGACCATTTAGTTTGATAGAAATTACCCAGTAGGAATGTTCATTTAAGATTTCACAGGGCTGTTTTGATTTGTTGAGCTGCCTGCTTTTAAGACAGTCCATGAAGGTGTAAGTTCTTGAACTCAATTTATTGAGATTTCTAGATTTAGTTGCAAATTATATATAAAACATCTCATGCCAATTCTCAATTTCTATTATAATTTCCATAGGCACCAGCCCTTCAAGAGTTGTTAAGGACGGTGTAGCGGGAGAAGTGTGGGGACCAGGAGTTTAGGTTTGTACAGAATAGCAGGATAAGTAATCCCCTGAACATCAACTGACGGAGCACACTGACTCAGCCCTAACTCCAGTAGTTGTTCTCCAGAACAGTTCAAAATAAATGATACAGTATATCTGGGGAAAGATAATCAAATAATAATTGTATAATCAAGTAATAATTGTAATAATAGCATTCAATTCCATTCTTTCATTCATTTTCTGAAGCGTTTATTCCTAATTAGGGTGAGGGGAGGCTGGCGCCCATCTCAGCCGACTCTGGACGAGAAAGCTTGCCAGGCCATCACGGGGCAGAAATACGCTGATGGCAATGCAGCCTACTCTTTTCGAAAATCAGCAATGGTTCTTTACATACCTCTCACCACAGACAGTGTGAGACATGGCTGGCCTTTGATAACACAGTCAGCTGCACTGGGGGGACAGCAGTGACAACCCGGCGATAGTGGGGCTTGAACCCCTGACTTTCAGATCAGTAATCCAGCACCCTACCACCGGGCCATTTACTAGTACTAGCAGATACAGATATTTGTCAGACAATGGGTCATGTTAAGTCTTACTTGGCAGTAGATTGAGGTTAATGCTGCATTAAGGTGATTAGTGAATAAAGCCACAAAAATAGTTCATCACTGTTGCATTGTCACAGATTGTCATTCACAGCATATCTTGTGTGTGCAATGTTAATAGTGTACAGATAGCGCTGTCCCAGGAGATATGATTCTGGATCTATCTATCTATCTATCTATCTATATATATATATATATATATATATATATATATATATATATATACACACACACTCATAAAGGTATGTCTGCCTTGATTAAAATATTCATGAATAAAAGTATCAGCAGGTGGCATAGTGGTGCAATAAGAAGCATTGCTCTCGCACAGTTTCAAAGTTTTCTTGTACTGTTTATACAGATTTTCATGTTCTTGTTGTCATGGGTTCCCTCTGGATAATTTTTTCCTTCCATTGTCCAAAAACATCCATGCACACAACTTGCCTGTAGTTTGGAATGAATGCATGAATGTGTATGTGCATGGTGCTGGGGGTACTTCTGATGTCACACTCGGCTGAATTCTCCCACCAGTTGTTACCAGGAGAGTTTCAAGATCCATCATGAACTTGACCAGAATGAAGTGGATTCTGAACGTAAAGGTATCTTCTCTGACTGTAAATTTGCTCTAACTCTCCTTATAGGTGAAGTTTGAAGGAAGGTATCCCCACAGCCCCAGTGGCTGAAATATTTTGACACTAAAATCTGAAAATAGTCTCTAAAAGACTCTAAAATAGACTCCATCCCCCAATTAGCAAGAAGCGCGTGATATTGAATAAGGACCCACGCTTTCTGTTTTGGGTTAGTATTAATAGGCCACAGTATAAATGTGAAAGTGATTTCTTTTGGCTAAAAGCTTCATTCCCAACTGCAGACATCGAAGTCTGCGATCCCAAGTGAGTAAGCCAAGGGCAGCAGAAGTGAGAAAAGAACAAGGAACAGATATTTAGTGACAAAGCATTGTCTAGAAATAATGTGTTATTTTTGAGTCAGTCTAAGAATTCTAGCTTCACCAGTGTTGTAACTGATGTATACTTTGGCCTTTAGTACAAGTATAATATACTTCTGTTTACAGTATTTTATTTGCTTTTAATTCAGTTAGGCAGACGTCCAGAGTCTCTCTGTAGCATTCAAGTGGAGCCACTGGTTTAAATCTTATGAACAGAGCAGCAGGAGTCTCCACTAAAGAACAGAATGGTGTGTTCCTGGTATCTTTCTCATAATGCTTGTTTCCTATTAGTCACACTTTCTTGGTTGATTCAGAACTGCAGCCTTGCTCAACCAATAATAAGCTCTTGTTGATTTATTTACTTCTTGCATAACATGCTCTGCTTCATCAGATAGTGTACAAAAGAATATACAGATATGTACAGATCTAATAATATATTAGACTAATATTTTCCAAAATCCACAATTCAGTATTTCTCTTATTTATTTATTAGACATTATTTATATAATTTACCAGGTATACTAAATATCATATATAGCATTGTCCAACATTTAAAACCATTTGCTTACTCCTATATGCAAGTGTCAGTGACCCCTGGACCAGGTGCAATGTTTTGAAGAATGTAAACCATACATTATCTAGTGCCAAGAACTATTATCAATCAAAATGGTGACCATCGAAACAGACACAGACAATGCGGGCAGTGAAAAATCGTTAAGTTTCATCAATTCTTTGTGATTCATGGCATGTAATTTGATTGCTAAAACAATAAAAATGAAATGTCACTTGAAGATGCATTATATTTCAAGTTGATGTAAAAGAAATAACTTCAGACATGTTGGGTGCTGCTACATTGACTCCCTGCTGTTAGAAGTTGTCTGATGCATTCATGAATTACGCTATGTTTGTTTGATGATATGACAACTACTTGTATTCAAAATCCACAACCAAATAGAACAGGGCTACATGCCCGGATTCAATCATGTACTCACACATCCATTAGTTTGGCAGTGAAATCTGAATGTTTACGCAGTTTCAGCACCTGTTGTAATGTGTACCAACATTCATATACATCTCCAAGCACTACACTAGTTTTATCGCTCTTGGATTAAAATGCCATTCCGTGACTTTATATTTCTAAACATTAGATCTTGCACTGTTTTTACAAGTTATTGCTCAGTCACAAATGAACTGATAATGGGACATGAAACATATATTGGCACGTGTTTCAGTGGCTTTAAACCTTTGCCACCATCACTCAAAAGCCATTTGACGCCATGTAGCAACAAGATCAATGCCTTAGTAAAATGAATGAATAAATTAGAATAACTAAGAATATGAAATTTTCCCTTGATGTACCACAGATAAACATAATACAACAAAAGCAATAATACAAGCCGCAGACAAACACACACATACACACAAGGACAGATCTAAGCAGAAGAAAGAATATGATGTCTGATTCACAGGTGCATTATATTCAGCCGTCCATATTATTTTCTATGTACTGTATAATAAATTACTTTGTGCCTTGAATTATATTAATAAAATTGAGTGTGTGCTTTGATGAATGTTTATTGTGTGTGCTGTAATGAGGGTCACCTTTCAGTCACAGCTGGGTCAGACTGGTCTTCAGGTTGCCATGGTGAGAAGGGAGCACATGGAATACTGTCTAATTCCAGCTTGTTTATCACCAGAGGACCAACAGCAAGACTTACATGTTAAATTAGAGAGATCATGCAGATCACACTGATGTATTTCCTGCATTTTTGCATTAAACACTTAAAAACCACTACAGTCAGGCATAATACATCACATTTAATTTTTAAAAGAATGGTATTTGTTAGCCCTGCGATGGTCTGGCGAGCTGTCCAGGGTGTACCCCGCCTTCGCCCAGAGTCGGCTGAGATGGGCGCCAGCCTCATTGCGACCGTATTCCTAATAAGGAATAAGCGGTTCAGAAAATGAATGAATGAATGAATGAATGGTATTTGTTAGGTATGAACTTGAGCAGCATGTTAACACATGATTGGCCCTAGGTGTGAGTGTGACTGGTTGTGTGTTGGCACTGCGATGAATTTGCAAGCTGTTCAGGGTGTAACCTCCTTTGCCCAGAGTCAGCTGAGATAGGCTCCAGCCTCCCCAGGACCCTAATAGGACTTAGCGGTTCAACAAATGAGTAAGTGAGATGTAAACTTCTCTGCAAAATTCTGGTGTAATGGTTACTATGCCTGCCTCACAGAATGAAGGTCCTGGGTTTGAGTCCCAGGCTCAGGGGTTTCTGTGTTGATTTGGTTTGCCTGCATGCGTTTCATCCAGGTGCATCCGGTTTCCTCCCACAGCCCAAAGACATGCTCATTGTGTAAATGTGTAAAGGTGAATGGTTGTGTGTTAATTGCCATGTGATGGTCTGGTGAGCTGTTATGGGTGTACCAAACTTCATCCAGTTTCAGCTGAGATAGGCTCCAGCCTCCCCACGATCCCAGTCGGATTAAGTGGTTCAGCAAATGAGAGAGAGAGAGAGAGAGAGAGAGAGAGAGAGAGAGAGAGAGAGAGAGAGAGAGAGAGAGAGAGAGAGAG
>JAOUQZ010045500.1:0-10325 GCA_028564935.1 Neosilurus hyrtlii | reverse complement strand
GAGAGAGAGAGAGAGAGAGAGAGAGAGAGAGAGAGAGAGAGAGAGAGAGAGAGAAAGAGAGAGAGAGAGAGAGAGAGTCACTAAAAAAGTCCCAGTTACTCAGATCTGTAAATATGTAAACCACTTTCTGGTTTGATTAACTTCCTTCTGTTCTTTGCTAAACACACAGTGGCTCACTGTACAACCTGCTTGACACCGACTCGTACATTTGAGGGCCGTTTCGTGAGATTGAACTGAATAGGAAACTAAATGATATCATATAAAATACAGGATGTGATCTCAGAACAACTGAAACGGGACGATGACACGGCGAGGTCGAGCTCCAGCATGCGGGAGAATAAACACAGGATTTTACATCAACACGTTTATTTAGTCCTGAGAAACACGGGCTGCATTCAGACTCTTCACGTGTTCCCTCTCTCAGCGTACGGTGCTTCCTGCACCGAAAACTCACCGGGGAATTTACTAGACAGCTGCTGGGAGATTTCAGACACTAGTGTGTGACGTTACAGCCCACATAATTATCTAATTATATATAAAATAAATGTTGAGCTTCATTCATTCATGTGATCATCTTCTGAGCCAAATGACGAGGGGACCCTGTGAGAAGGCGGGGTACACCCTAAACAGTTAGCCTAATGTGCATGACCGTAGGAGGAAACCGGAGTACCTGGAGGAAACCCACACAAGCACAGGGAGAACATGCAAACCTTATACAGAAACGCCCTCGCCGAACATTTCTCTAGCTCTTACCGATTTTTTTACCCAATAAATAATGATGTAATGTTGAGCCCAAGTCGTCTCCCATGATCTGTTTTCCAGAAGGAACCTTTGTCGCCACCGTTATTTTGGGCCGTTAGCAGACGTGAGTCAACCTCTCTGGGATTTTATCGATCAGACGTGGGCCGTAATGATGAAGATGATGATTGTGTAATGACTGCTGGTACACTTTCTCAATACTCATCCGGTCTACACCTAATATACTGACAACTGAAGTTGACCAGATGTGTGGAGTCGTATTGACCAAGTGATGATGATGGTGATGATGATGATGGCACAACATCTGGCACCAAATCATACGCACAAAGAATGGCCAAGAATTCTGGCAGCATTGGAAGAGATATAAGAGCAGAATAACCTGATATTATTTCAAAACATTTCAGTCGTAACGATTTAAAGAGTAGCGGTATTGTTCATCCTTACAGTATAAATATGTAACACGTTTAAGTGGTACAGACGCTTATTTTTACATAACTGACCATAAAAACTGGGTGATTTTGTCGTGTGGATTATTAACAGTGTGCTAAAGTCATTTTTCCCTGGAAGTGACGTCAACATGTTGGGCGGGGTTTCTGTCTCTTATGGAGACGGTGAGACGTCACATTCTAGTGACTCTGAGGGCGAGAACGCTGCCAGAGATGAGCGTGACGGTGAATCCAAAATGGTTTACGCAGCTAACGTTTTGCCGACTCTCCTTTCCTGTCATCAATTGGTTTAGGAACAAAAAGAAATGTTTTCCGTGATTTCTGAGCTTGTTGTTTGTGCAGCTCAGCGCTGGACTATAATATGTTATGATGCACGGGGTCAATGACACAGCCCAGCCAATCCAATGAGTCGCTACCAGGCTGGAACAGCCAATCAGAAAGGCAACATATCTCTGAGGACTGATGTTGCCAGAAGGAACCGCTGATGTTATATGTGTTAGTAACGCTAATTCACCACAGGCACCCTTTAAAACCTAAACATGTCTTCATTCATTCTTTCATTCACTTAATTTTTCATTCATTTGACAAGCTGCTTAATCCTTTTAGGGTCGCAGGTAGGCTGGAGCCTATCTCAGCCAGCTATGGGTAAAGGTGGGGTACACTCTGAACAGCTCGCCAGTCCATCGCAGGGCCAACACACACACACCTACGGACAACCGAATAGCCATTTAGACTAATATCCATGTCTTTGGACTGTCGGAGAAAACCCGGAGGACCCCGAGGAAACCCACTCACGCATGAAGAGAATATAAAACAAACTTACTGAGACATGAATGTGTTAATCTTTACGCCACAGTGCCTCTCTGTTGTTGTATTAATTTTATGGATTTTACTGGTTTAAAGAGGTAAGTAAGCAAACAAATAAATAAATAAAGGTAAGAAGGAAGGAATGAAGGAATATCCGACAAAAAAGACAAACAACTGTAAGCAATAGCGCACCTGATACCAGCTTGCCAACGACTCTTAGGCGCATTCGCCAACACCTGAACTATCCAATGCACCTGCAAAAAGACGTGAGCGGCCATATCCATATCATACGTTAACTTTTAGCAGGTTTGAGGAAACCATCCCGACTGTCTCTCCAAGGGCAAACCGTACGAGGTTTAATCGAGCCCAGTGTGAGTCTGCATATTTCACAAACCGAAAAAAAAAAACCTGGGTCTCGCATTTTGGGGTCGGTCTTCTTTCAGAATGAGCCAGAATCTAATATTTTTTTTCTCCCAGACCACCTTAGATAACATTCCTAACCATCATTAATACAGCCTGTTCGTTTTCAGCACACAGAAACCTAATGGAGCCTGAAATTAACTTCCATTGTCTATGGAGTGTCTGGAGATCGAGTCGGAGGAAAGAACGCAAGCATTGATTCTCTCTCACGCTGAAAAGGTTCGTCTGGGCTCAGGTTTACTCGACACACAGTGATGCATAACAGGCTTCGGAAACACACTGATGAAACACGTGACCGTGTGACAGTCAGGTCTGCGAACACACTCGGCGTCAAGCGGGGCTGCTCCACCTGTTCATGTCCAGCGTCCCGATTTCCACTAATGTTAGTCACGGTCGTAGTTTTTGGATGTCAAAAGACTCTCCAATATTTCCAATACTTTCTCTGGCCCAAAGCTAGGCTGAGAGGTCTTTGAGAGCGGCGTTACTCTAAAGTCTGTCTTTGTTTGCATGGATCTGACGCCCACACACTCTCGAACACACCCCTGCCCGGGTCTGTTGAGACTTCTGCATTAACGGAAGCCATGAAACTGATACCGTCGCTGACGTTTCATAAATAGTGAATCAAACCCCAGTCAGTTCTTCAGAAGTAAAAGAAAACAATATAGAACATCATCAAACATGCTACACAGGAGTACCCAGAGAGTGCAAACCTCTACCAAGCCACAGAAAATGAGGGCACAGCACCTCCAGCTGGGCTTGCTGTAATACCAAACTACCCAAAAAATAAGATCTAAAATTATCTTAAATTTAAACTGCCACCAAATGCGCAATCTGGATCAGATCCGAAGGAAACTTGGTCTGAGATCAAAGCTTCTGATCCTGAACATACAGAATAAAGTTCATTCAGATCCCATGAGGTTTAACAGAGATATGATTTTTTTTCGGGTAGCACGGTGGTGCAGTGGCTAGCATGTTCCCCTCACAGCAAGAAGGTCCTGGGTTCAATTCCCGGGCTCAGCGAGGGCATTTCTTTGTGAAGTTTGCATGTTCTCCCTGTGCTTGCGTGGGTTTCCTCCCCGTACTCCAGTTTCCTTTGACAGTCCAAAGAGATGCACAGTAGGCTAATTGGCCGTTCCAAATCACCCCGAGGTGTGAGAGTGAGTGTAGTGTAGGTGTGAGGATAGTGTGTGATTTGCCCTGCTATGGCCTGGCAAGCTGTTCAGGGTGTACCCTGCCTTTGCCCAGAGTCAGCTGAGATGGGCTCTGTCCTCCTGAGACCCCAGTAGGATTAATCAGTTTAGAAAATAAATGGACGAAGTTTTTTAATACATTTTGATCATTTTTATGACATCATCAGTGCCGTGTATTTTTACCAATTAATGAACGGGAAAATTCTAGGCTGATCATTTACCCATCCTCAAAATTCTGTCAAATACTGTGGACAGGAGGTTGCTAACAGGCAGACAGACAAGCAAGCAAGCAAACAAACAAACAAACCCACGTGGATAAGAACTTCCCTGCCGGAGGTAATTCAAAGTGTCTTGCGGAATTTAGAAGTTAAATCTGGGAATTCTTGTTCCTCCGTATATCTTTCATGCAGTGGATGCGTACCACGTGTGTTTCAGGGTGTGTGTTGCTAATAAGAGCTTCTGCAACAGGTTATGATGAGCAAAACTGCAAAGTAAGCAAACAGCGTGTCCTGGGATTATCTTGTACTACTGATATTTCCCTCCTGTCCTCTTTTATCAGAGTGAAAGTAAATGAAAAGATGCGTGGGAAGGCGTCTTCAATGAACCAAAGCAGATGCGAAGGCGGCTTGATTTGATGTCTTACTTAAACTGGCTTGACAGAAAAGCCACTCACTCGAAATGATTCACTCTTCGAGGGAACTTGTACAGGGTCCGTAGTCGAGACTCCAACAGCGTCTAAACAGGATCAGAAGGAAGAACTGCGGAGTTTGTCTGTGTAAGTCCTGCAATAGTCTGATGAATTGTTTAGGGTGTGACCCCGCCTCTCACCTGAAGTCAGCTGTGATTGGGTACAGCTTCCTCTATGACCTTGAGGGATAAACGGTATATATAATGGACTAAATGAGTAAACGTGGCAGAATTATCATGCTAGCAAGGCTTCCACTGGCCACAATCCTGGACATGTAATTTTAATGTTTCTATTGATGGAAGAATGTATGAAGCTTGTTGCAGCAAAACAAGGGCAGTGGTGGCTCAGCGGTTAAGGCTCTGAGTTAGTAATCCAAAGGTTGTGGGGTCAAGCCCCAGTACCACTGTGCAGCCCCTATTGGGCCCTTGAGCAAGGCTTTTTAATCCTCAATTGCTCGAGTTGCATAAAAGTGATAAATGTAGATTGCTCTGGATAACGGCGTCTGCCAAATGCTGTTAACGTACATATAATCCCCCCATCACCACTACCACTTCTGTAACCTTTAATATTCATTATACTACCCCTAATAATGAGCTCCACTTTTAGGCAGAGCCAGAATCTATACATTAATACGCTCCAGACACTCTATGATATCTTTGAGGCAAATCATCAGCTGTTTATAATTTTCTCGAGACATCCCTTTTTCTCCTGGTGCCTGGTGTGGTGGTTCAGGCATGTCCAAACAGGAAGAGACCCCGGGGGTCGACCCAGAACAAGTGGTTGGGGAGAGGGACATCTGGAGCTCACTGCTTAGGCTGCTGCCCCCGCGACCCGACCCCGGATTAAGTGGAAGAAGAAGAAGAAGATCTCTTTTTCTCTGACACTGATGGGTAGACACAATTTGGGTATTTCTCCATCTAGAACTCCATCAGATCAGAGTGGTGTCCTTGCAATGTCACACCTCTACCACCTCTCGCAATTCTTCCTCCGGACAGCTTCATACTGTATCTGGTGATCCTTCAAGATATGCACCGATCGACAGCACATCCCTTCCCAGCATCCCAGCTTGAATTCCAAGACACACCACATGGAAAGTGACACGTCAGCAGAATTTTATATTTAGCCTGGGCTGTAAAACCATAACAGCAGAAAATTCCCCACTCATATCCTTCCTGCTCTGACAATCGGTAACACACTGCTCTCGAAAGAAGCATTTCGCAGCCTCCCCAAGAGATTCTGACAAGATATTAATAGGAGTGGTAGACATGCTAGTTCTTCCTCCCTTCCAAACAACGTTGACGGCAGAACTGGAATCCGTGGGGCTGTTCCACCAACACTCGTTTGCTATGAAAACTTTTTGAAGTCCAGACTGTGGACTTGGTTCATGGGTGCATCTTGCATTGCTAAAGCTCATGACGTCATGCAATTTGATATTGGATAAACACATACACACTTCAATTCCAATTAACACCCCACAGGGATCATCTTGGGTAGCGGTAGAGTTTTCAGACGAGGAAAAGAAGTACTTTAATTATTCTAGCGAGTTACAAAAGGCGCCATTATCATTAGAAGTGTGGTACACCATGATCTCATTAACCACAGGATGGGCCTATTCTCGTTCCAGTTCGTTGGGTTTAAAGTGCGTGAGTTCAACAGTTTAACAGATATAAAACTCTCTGAGGAGAACCCAACTTAAAAAGCAGTGGTTCTCAACACCGATCCTGGATAGGTCATTATCATGAGTTCATTAGCAAAGCCTTTAAGCGTCCAGATCAAATGTGTATAAACCGCTCGGGACTGTTGCTGTATGGGACTGAGATTGAAATGGAAATATGGGGAAGCAAACTGGAATCATTGTGGAATGTAACGCTGGGGGCGGCACGCTGGTGTGGTGGTTAGCACGTCCACCTAACAGCAATAAGGTCCTGGGTTCGAGTCATGAGCTTCGCGAAGGCATTTCAACCTGGAGTTTGTATGTTCACCCCATGCTTGCATAGGTTTTCTCTGGGTACATCCGGTTTTCTCCAACAGCCCAAAGACGTGCACATTAGGCTAGTTGGCTGTTCCAAATTGCTCTCAGGTGTGAGTGTGGGTGTGAATGGTTGTGTGTGTGTGTTGGCCCTACTGTGGTGCAATTGACTGGTAACCCTATACTTTAACATGGTGCAAATTGTTCATTAGACGTCCACTAGGGGGAGACATTTCATTATAATTATGCCAAGCTATCAAAACCTGCAATCGTTTCCATATTTTTCAGGATGATCAGTGCACTTGTCACCATAATCCATTTGCGCCTGGTGGAGGTTGCACGCTCTGTGAGTGCTGCTGTAGTTATATATATTTTTGCTTGTACATTTTTCCCTCCAACATTCTAGAATCTCCACTAACATTTTTTTTCTTTCTTCTGACCTTTCCACTTCCTCCTGGCCCTGCTCTTCTCTTCTCATATCATTTTTTCTTGATTTTGTCAATTAATCTTGTTGCTCTCTCCTGGCCTTTTCTGGTCTCTCTCGGCCTTCTTGATGCCACTTTTCCTTCATATCTCGACACGTTCTTGAGACGTACAAGCTCACCTTGGCATGTAGTACTCTCCTGACCTTAACAGCATCCTAACACCTTATCATCCTTTCCTGACCTCATTATTCTCTCTAATCTGACCTCTTCTGGCCAGATTTCTCTCTCATGACCTCATCACTCTCTCCTGGCATTCTCGTTTTTCTCTGAACTTTTTTATCACCACTCTCTACTGCCCTGAGCCACCACTCCTGACCTCATTGCTCGCTCTTGGTCCTGTTGTTCTCTGCTGACCTTGACGTTCTCTCTTATGACCCTTGATCTTCTTTACAGACTTTATCCTTCTCTAACTTGATAAGCTTACCTTCTTGATCTTCCATCCTCTTCTGCAGTTTCTTCTCCAGACCTTTTTAGTTTTTGTGGTTCCATGTTTTCTTGCCTTTACTTGCCATTCTCATCAGTCCCTCCTGGCCTCCACTGAGTTTGGTTCTACCTCTCATTAGATCTTGTCACTCTCTTCTCTCCTTCACTTTCACTTTCCTCTCTCTGCTGACTTGGTTTTCTCTTATGACCTCATAGCTCATTTTGTGGACTTGCCCGTGCTTCATGACTTGATTTCTCCTGATCTTATCCATCTTTCTATGCTACGTGTGCTGGAGTGCTACACAGTGGAGTAGTTCCAGGTGTACCCAGACTTCCACTTACCTGTCTGACCTCTTTCTTTTTCCTTTACTTTCTAACTGTATTTCAAACTTCTGTCTCTTTCTCTGACTCTAATTCATTCGATCATTTGCTGAAGCGCTTAATGTTACTAGAGTCGCACGGAGGCAGTGAGTAAGACAGAAATCAGAGACGAAGAAAGAGAGACAGACAGAAAGTATGTCAGGCAGAAAGGAAGACAGACAGACAGAAAAACATAAAGACAGACAGATAGACAGAAAGAAAGAAAGACAGACAGACAGGAAGACAGCAGACAGACAGAAAAATGGACAGACAGAAAGAAACAAAGACAGACAGACAAAAGACATAAAGACAGATGGACAGAAAGAAACAAAGAAAGACAGACAGACACATGAAAAATGGACAGACAGAAATAAACAAAGACGGACAGAAAAAGAAAGAACGATAAACAGAAAGAACACTCAGGATTCCAGGACGATAACAGATGATATATTTTAGTAATTTTTGCTAAATGTTCAATTTGAAGTAGATTAATATTCAGTGTAGATGTGATATTGGGTCAAACATCCCCAGCTCTAGAGTAAACAACAACAACAACAACAACAACAACAACACAGTTTGCTAGGTGTTAAACTGAGTCGGAAGTGGACCTCTCGGTCCTCGACTCCTGTTTCTTTCTTCAGTTGTTGTTGTTGTTGTTAAAATGGTGTTGAAGCTTTAGTGTTTATGGCTACTGTGACCTGGTGTAGCAAGAGACAAACAAAAGCATGAGGGTTCCTTAATAATGCAGGAGCTACAGCCTGAACACACACACACACACACACACACACACACACACACGCACACACACACACTTTAAATATTCATCTCCTATAGGCACTGCTCACTGCACATAAAACTAACACCAGACCCACCATGGCGAACATTGTGGTTTTCACACGGCTCGAGGGCACCGCGTCACCAGGTGATTCGATGACGTGCAGGTGAACAGGAAGGAGCGTCAAATGGAGACTCTTTACTGACTCTTTTATGGAGACAGTCTTTCGACTGTTGGAGGACACCAGAGTTCACGGAGGAAACCCACGCAAGCACGGAGAGAACATGCAAATTCCACACAGAAACGCCCTCGTCTTCATCGCGGAAGTGAACCTGAGAGTTCACCAAGAAGCAAAGTTTAAGCTCAGAAGAAGTCATACTGGAACATTCAGTAACCAATTAGGCTGAAAATGCACGTAACGGGTCGGTTCACTGCTTTCATCAGAGACAAGAAAGGAGTTTTTCTGAAAAGCTCACTAAGGTTTAATCCAGAATATTATGCATGACGTGATTTTTTTTTCAAACCCGAACCCTGTCTGCCAACAGAGCTTTTTTTTTTCCTCTTAATGATATCTTGAATTCTCACTCAAGCGAATGGTCAAGTTGCACTCATGCTCATACATAATCATGACAGTTGAATGTTCCAGACTAAATGAAATGCTACGCCTCTGCCAATAACCATTAAAGGATAATGGTCTGATATAAGATGCTAACAAGCAGGAACGGACCTCTTTTAAAAGCAAAGATGTAATAAAGATCAATATAAGGACGGCGTGCAGGAGGTCATTTGTGAAGCCGTTCATCAAAAATCCAGACGGAGACGATTCTGTATGTGAGACGTGTTCATGGGTATAATATTTAAATTTGAACCATCATGATTAGCGGTAGGGGCGGCACAGTGGCGCAGTGGTTAGCATGTTCGCCGCACAGGAAGAAGGTCCTGGGTCTGATTGCCGGGATCGGGGCGGTTCTGTGTGGGGTTTGCATGTTCTCGCCATGCTTGCGTGGGTTTCCTCCAGGTACTCCGGTTTCCTCCCACAGTCCAAAAGCATGCACAGTAGGCTGATCTGCTGTTCCACATCACCCCTAGGTGTGAGAGTGAGTGTGAATAGTTGTGTGTGTTGGCCCTGTGATGGCCTGACGAGCTGTTCAGGGTGTACGCCGCCCTCGCCCAGAGTCGGCTGTGATGTGCGCCTGCCTCCCCGCGACCCTAATTAGGATTAAGCGTCTCAGAAAAAAATGAATGAATGAATGATTAGGGGTGGCATGCTTGTCTTGCTTTACAGCAAGGAGGTCCTGGATGTAAGTTCTGGGCTCAGCCAGGACGTTTCTGTGTGAAGTTTGCATGTGCTCGCGTGGGTTTCCTCTGGGTACTCTGGTTTCCTCCAGCAGTCCAAAGACATGTACATTAGGCTAACTGGCTGTGGGTGTGAGTGCGAATGGTGTATGTGTGTGTTGACTGCTATGAACTGGCAAGCTGTTTATGGTGTACCCTACCTTCCCCCCACAGTCGGCTGAGATAGGCTCCACTCTCCCCGCGACCCTAGTACGATTAAACGGTTCAGCAAATGGATGGAACACCATGAATGGCAGCACAGCGCAGCTAGAATCAAGACTACTGGCCACAAAAAGACCTTTGCACTCGAGTATGCATTCCCTTCAATCACAGAGTCACATAAGCGTGAAGCGTCGAAGCTGAAATCCAGACTAAGTAGAAAGAGCCGAGTGTTTAAAGGCATCAGTCTGGCTAATGCCTCCTTAGGGGAGAAGTTCTTCAGCGCACACATATGCATTACACACGGCACGGCGCACCCTTCCACCGGGGCCTCGCTCACTTCTCAACCTGTTTGCTTGTTAAATGAGCCGTGATCGCCATCCGTAATTGATTAAAAGGCAAGTGGAAAAGAAGGAGAGGAACATGTGTGCGTGTTAATGTGTGTGTGTGTGTGTGTGTGTGTGTGTGTGTGTGTGTGTGTGTGTGTGTGTGTGTGTGTGTGTGTGTGT
>JAOUQZ010045499.1:0-10325 GCA_028564935.1 Neosilurus hyrtlii | reverse complement strand
TGTGCACAATTATTAGGCAAGTTGTATTTTTGAGGATTAATTGTTATTGTACAATTATACAGTGCTCTTGGTCAATCCAAAATGTTAACAAACCCTCTTGAACATTTAAGTAGTAAAAAAAAATGTTTTGGCTTTCATAAGAGAATATCTATATGTACCCCATTATTAGGCAACTATTAGTGTGCAGAATTATTATGCAACTAAATGACAAAGATTTTCCCATCTGACTTGTTCATTTTCCCTGTTAAAGTGAGAATAATAAACAAATGCAAAATTTACAAATAAATATTGGGGTTTTATAAATAAACAACAGGGATTTAAAAAAAAACCTCGGTGACCAATATAGCCCACCTTCTTTTCGATAACAGTCACAAGCCTTCCATTCATGGAGTCAGTAAGTTTCTTGATCTGGTCAGAATCAACTTTTTGTGCAGCTGCACCCACAGCGTCCCAGACACTGTTCAGAGAGGTGCACTGTTTACCTTCACTGTACATTTCCTGCTTAAGAAGGGCCCAAAAGTTCTTAATAGGGTTTAGGTCAGGTAAAGACATTTCCATGTGATTAGTTTTTCATCTTTAAGGCCTTTACTGGCCAGTTGAGTAATTTGATGCATGTAATAGAGTGTTGTCTTGCATAAAAATCAAAGTCTTCTAGAAAGATGCAGACTTTTTCCTGTACCACTGCTTGAAGAAAGTCTTCTAAAAATTGGCAGTCGGTCTGAGAGTTGATTTTGAGCCCATTTTCAACCCGAAAAGGTCCAACTAGCTCATCTTTAATAATACCTGTACTCCACCTGTACCATACCGGTACCCCACCCCCACCTTGCTGGCGTCTGTGTCGGAGCTCTCTGTTCGTTACTGATCCAACCATGGGCCCATCCATCTGGTCCGTCAAGAGTCATTCTCATCTCATTGGTCCACAAAACCTTTGAAAAATCTGTCTTCAGATAGTTCTTGGCCCATTCTTGATGTTTCAACGTATGTGTTTTGTTTAGAGGTGGTCGGGTTTCAGCCTTTCTTACTTGGCCATGTCTCTGAGAACTGAACACCTTGTACTTCTTGACATTTGATGATGTTGTTGATGGATGAACAAAGATGGCACCGGTATGTGTGGCTTGCTGTCTGTCCCTGCCTCTGATCTATGTGTTTGTGCTGTGTATGTCACTTGTCGCATTGAATGTCAGCTCTCTGCTGGTGTATAATCGCGAATCACTTCTGGATCTACGACTTTATGCCGAAAATACAGTAAAGTTGGGTGTTGATGGTCGTGAGAGCCTGCCCCCGCTCCTAACAAGGATTCCCGATCATTTGTTCCGTATGCCAGTCCTACCTTTTCGGCGTAGGCGCATCCATCGTCGAGGTAGACGGAGTGGTAGGCTGGTGAGGCTGAAGGCACTGGTTCGGAATAGATCACAATTGACAGTAGCCAACTCAAAAAATCATGGGAAGCTGCCAAAGAATCGCCCAGATAAGATCGGGCCTTTAACCAACTATATTGTCTATATAATTATATATATAGACATGGTTGCAGACAGTCACAGATGGTGTGTTGCATATTGTGTGAGACTGTCAGAGACTTTTTCTGAGACTGTCTGAGGCTTTGTTAGCTACAATCAGCAGCCATAGTTGTGGACCAAGCTGATGATATCTGTGACCATAATGCTCACATGAAAATCTCTGATGGTTGACAACTGGGTCTGAGACTGTCTGCAATACAATTGTGGATAGTTGGCGACAGTCACTGATTAGAAGATTATTGCGTGTAATCATCCAACATTTTGAAAAAATTTCGAAAATTGGGACGATTGTCCATAATGGGTGGATTCCTTGCTCATAGTCACTTACAGTCAATAATATGGTTAACGTTATGAGTCACAGTCATGCTCTCTCCCAACCTAAAAATCCCTCCATTTAATGGTCAGGACTCAGACACAGTCTCTATTTTTAAGACTAGGCTGAAACTTACTTGTTTAGTCAAGAATTTTGTTAATAGCCTTTCATCATGTAAAGGAGCAGATCTCAGGGTTCTGAGGCATAAGATAGTTATGGTAAACTGTGATGTTTGGATACTGTCATTCCCTCACCCAGGTCCATTGACAGTGGAGAGTCTGAGTGCCTCATGTTTCAGGGTACCTTCATGTTTGGCTCCTTTCTGGTTCTCTCTTTTTAGTTATGTTGTCATAGTCAGCTATGCTGGAGTCCCAGCTTGCACTCAGTACTAATAAACTCATCTTTTTGTCTAACCAATAATCATTTCAATTCAGTTTTTTTTTGTATAGCGCTTTTTACAGTTGACATTGTCGCAAAACAGCTTTACATAGTAATAGTTATTTAAAAATGAATTTAAACATTTTTCTACAATCCCTACACATCTCTAAATGAGCAAGCTCGCGGCAACAGTGGCAAGGAAAAACTCCAAGTTGACACGAGGAAGAAAACTTGAGAGGAACCAGGCTCAAAAGGGAAACCCTAAAATACAAACCATATAAGAGAAACTTCATTACAGTCCAACATGAATTGAAGCAAAAGAGTTTATATCACCAGCAGTGAAAAGTCATCTTCACTGCCTCTGAGTGCAGATCTAAGCCCATATGTATGTTCATCAGCAGGATCAAGGGGCTTCCAAGATGAGAACTCCAGTGAGCATCAGCACACCAGGACAGACTACAGGACTCAGAATCCTGAATAATCAGGAGGATCAGGATCACCGGCATCCCTGAAGTAGCATGTGTACCTCAGCAAGAACACAGGTTTATATTCAGGAGTGGGGACGCGATGAAGGTCAACCACCCACTTGTTTCTCTCTCCAGACTTCTCGTACCTGTCTCAGGTGTTTCTTAACCAAGGGAACTGCCACCTCCTGTTCATGATCGGGAAAGAGAGGGGGTTGAAAACCATGGGGACATACCTGTGGCCGAACTGGTGAGGGAGTTGTGAGTGTATTCGATCCATGGGAGGTGAAAACTCCAGGAAGCAGGGTGGTGGGCAGCCACACAATGGAGGGCAGTCTCCAGGTCTTGGTTGGCCCACTCTGTCTGACTGTCTTGGCTTGTGGGTGGTAGCCTGAGGAGAGGCTGGCAGTAGTGCCTACCGCCTTACAGAGCTTCCTCCAGACCTGAGACAAAAACTGGGGACCCCTGTCAGAAACAATGCCCCTAGGAATGCCGTGTAACTTCAACACGTGGTGAACCATAAGGTTGGCCATCTGTAGGGCAGAAGGAAGGTTAGGTAGGGCCACATAATGCACAGACTTGAAAAAACAATCAATAAGGGTGAGAATGACAGTATTACCTTCAGAGGGTGGTAGACCAGAGACAAAGTCTACGGTGACGTGGGACCAGGGACGACTCAGGATAGGCAAGGGGTGCAGCAGACCAGCCGGGGGTTGATGGAAAGCTTTGCCTCTGGCACAGACTGTGCAGGCCAAGACAAACTCGTGGACGTCCTTGGCCATGCTGGGCCACCAGAAATGCTGCTTGAGGAAGAGGAGGGTGTGGGTTATACCTGAATGGCAGGACAGCTTAGAGGAGTGCCCCCATTGGAGCACTTGGGAGCGAATGGTATCTGGGACAAAGAGGTGATTGGGGGGTTCGGTCTTGGGGTCAGGATGGTCTTCCTGAGCCTCTCGTACAATCTGTTCAATCTCCCACAAGGCTGCTCCCACTAAGCAGGAGGGGGGACTGTTGAGAGCCGGTTCCTCGGAACTGGAAGGCGGGGAATGAAGGTGAAAGAGAGCATCCGGCTTGGTGTTCCAGGTACCAGGATGGTAGGAGAGAGTATAGTTGAAGCAGCTGAGGAAGAAGGACCAACTTGTGGTCAGTCCAAATGATGAAGGGGGTTTTGAAACCCTCCAGCCAGTGCCTTCACTCCTGTAGGGCCCAAACAATGGCCAGCAACTCTCTGTTTCCCTCATCATAATTCCTTTCTGCAGAGGAGAAGTGGCGGGAGAAGAAGCCACACGGGTGAAGCTTATTAGTCTCCGGATTTTGTTGGGAGAGGACTGCCCCGGCCCCTGTATCGAAGGCGTCCACCTCAACCATGAACTGAAGGGAAGAATTTGGGTGCTTGAGGATAGGGGCTTGGGTGAAGAGGGATTTCAGCTGTGTAAAAGCTGTGGAGGCTGGAACTGGTGGAGGTGAGACATGTGAGGGGACTGGCAACCTTGCTGTAATTCCAGATAAAATAGCGGTAGAAATTGGCAAAGCCTAAAAAAACATTGGAGTTCTTTCCAAGTGGTGGGGACTGATGTATCCCAAAAACCCGACTGACGTGGCATGGTATTCGCACTTCTCCAATTTCACAAAGAGGCGATTCTCGAGAAGGCGTTGAAGGACAAGTCAGACATGTTGTTGATGTTCCTCGAGGGAGCATGAGAAGATGAGGATGTCGTCGAGATAGATGAAGATGAAACGATTGAGCATGTCCCAAAGGAAATCGTTCATAAGGGTCTGAAACACTGCCGGGGCATTGGTGAGACCAAAGGGCATGACCAGGTATTCAAAGTCGCCCAGGGGGGTGTTTAATGCTGTCCTCCATTCATTCCCCTTCCTAATGCAGATGAGGTGGTAGGCGTTACGCAGGTCAATCTTGGTGAACACCTGAGCATTGCAAAGGGACTCGAAGGAGGGGGCCTTGTTCTTGACGGTGATGTCGTTAAGCCCTCTAAAGTTGATGCAAGGGTGAAGGAATAAATCCTTCTTCTTGACAAAGAAAAATCCAGCACACAGAGGAGAGGAGGAAGGTCGGATGAGTCCAGCAGCTAGAGAGTCCTTGATATAAGCCTCCATGGCCTCCTTCTAGGGACAGGATAGGTTGTACAGGCGACTGGATGATAAGGGGGTCCCAGGAAGAAGGTCAATGGAACAATCATAGGGGTGGTGGGGGGGTAGGGTTGGTGCTCGGTCCTTACTGAAGACTGGAGCAAGGTCGTGATACCAGGGAATGGTCAGGAGGGGCCAGAGGTGTTTTGCAATCTCCTGAGGGAGGGAGGGCTGTCAGGAGGCAGTGAGAATGACATTCGAGACTCCAACTGGTTCAGAGTTCCTTCAACTGGTACAGAGTTCCTCCAATCGAAGTGAGGGTTGTGTCTCTGGAGTAAGAGGTATTCGAGAACTAGTGGGGAGGCAGGTGAGGGGATTCCAGTGGGAAGTCTCCTGGTGATTCCCAGAAATGATGAGGATCACCGGGACTGCCTGGTGGGAGAAGAGGGAGATTAGGTGGCCATCCAGGGCATGAATCTTCTTGGGGGAGGTGAGAGGCTCAAGGGGTAGCTGGAGTTGTTGGCACAAACCCTTATGGATAAAGTTGTCTTCAGCCCCCAAGTCAATCAACACTTGCACAGGGGTTGTTATGTGATCCCAGATTAGTCTGGCGGGAACGGCCATATGAGGGGGAGAGCTTGGGGAAGAAGAGGTCTGGCTCACCATTAAACTCTCCATCAGTGGTGAGCCGTCTCTTTTGGCTTGGAGGGACAGTTGGCGATGAAGTGTCCCGACACACCACAATAGATGTACAGCTTGTTCCTCCAGTGTCTCTGATGTTCTTGGAGATCAAAGCGAGCTCTACCTACCTGCATGGGCTCGCCCTGTATAGCGGAGGGAACTTGCGGGACTCTGGGAGCTGGAAGGGAAGAGGGAGTCCATAATCCTTCTGAATGGGAAGGGTCCGACTGGAGGAGCAACCTGCGGGTCCTGGACCCTCGCTCTCGGTCTCTCGCCTATTATTGACCTAGACAGCCAGGGAAATAAATTTTTCGAGGAAGGAGGGCTTGTCCCGGGAGGCTACTTTGTCCTTCATACGTTCCGAAAGACTCTTCACGAAAATCCCCATTAGCGCGGCCTCATACCACCCGCACTCGTTGGCTAAAATGCGGAACTTAATAGAAAAGGACACCATGGACTGAGATCCTTGCGTGAGTGCTAGCAGCTGCCTGGTAGCCTCCCGCCCATTAACCGGATGATCAAAATCCTTGCGCAATTCCCGGGAAAATACATCAAAGGAAACTAACGTTGGAGAAGCACTGTTCCACAGCGCATTAGCTCACTTAGCCGCCCTGCCCCGTAAAGGGTAATCACGTATGCAATGTTGGCTCTGTCAGTGGGATAGCTTGAAGGCTGCAGGTCAAATACTAGAGAACAATTTATTAAGAACTGCCCACATAACCCTAAATTTCCCGAATATGGCTCCGGGGGGGTTCCTTGCAAGGTGGGGGGGATGGAGTGCACAGGGCAGGCTTGGGTAAGTCACCTGCTGCTGGATGGGCACTAGGGGGTTGGGCTGGTGACCCATCTGGGTTGGGCTGGTGACCCATTGGGAGGAGATATGGGTGACCTGCTGGTCCAGGTTATGAAGGGACTCCATGATTTCATGCAACCTTTCTTTGTTCTGTCCAATGAGGCTCCATTGGGAGGACAGGGCCTCCCTCACTGGGTCCGGGCTTGCTGAGGCCATTTCTGGCCAGAGTATTTTGTTAAGGTTTAAACCTCGATGAAATACCTTTACCCAAAAGCACACCCGGAGACACAAGAGAAGCCAAATTATTTATTAAATTGAAATAGGAGAAAGGGGGGAACCAGGGATGCAAAGGGGTTAGGAGTTATCCCCGGAGGGAATAGAGTGTATCCCGTGTCGCAGAGATGGGGCAGAAGCGCTGGGGTTCGAGAAAGCACTGGAAGGAGAAAAAGGAGACAACCATAAGTCATCCATAAACAAATACACAAAGATAGATCATTAAGCTAGCGGTTCTTTAAGAGAACTGGCCGAGATACCACGTAGGCAGCAAGAATACTCTGGCTTAAATGCCAGTGGTGATTGCCGGAGATCTGGAGCAGGTGTGCAGGAGTGGGTGGAGCCAGTGACGGTGGGAGCCGCCCCATCTCTGAAAACATAATGCAAAAGACGCCACACAAGAAAACAAAGACAAAACAACCCCCACAGGGATGCCATCACCACAGTTATACTTTCTTCGAATACCACTTTTTCCCCTCTTTAAAGCAGCGTGCAGAGGGAATCAACAGCATCCTGCTTATATCCTGCTACTATCCACAAGTCTCCAGCTAAGGTTTGCATATAGCATCATGGCTACCATTCAGCTTGTTCAGTGTGGTGACTGCAGGATGTTTAGTAATTCCCCCTATGTCATTAGTGATAACTTGGATGGAGAAGATTGTAGCGTTAGAAGTGCACATCCAGACTTTAGAGAGGGCTAGTGAGAGTATCGTTGTTCCTGCAGCGGGAAGTCTGGATGCCTTAGGTGGCAATATTAAACCCCTCCTCCGGCATTAGAGCCCTCGCACTGGGGCGAATGGATGACACTTGGCGGCATACTCATAAAGCCAAAGCTAGCAGTGAGGCTCGCCCACTCGAGCACCACTCATCTGCGCCTCACGTGTCGAACAGGTTTGCTCTTTTCAGTGAGACACCTCCTGAGAAAGAGGTTACTAAGAGTAACTTAGTAGAGGTGTGGAAATTAGCGAAGGAAATGTCGGCTGCTGTAATATGCTCTGGCCCCATCTTGATATGGCGTGATGATGTAGCTTACAGCAGGCTATGGTTGCTGAATTACTGGATGTCTAAGTGGTGTTCCGAAAATGCGCTGTAAGTCAGAGAGCGAAGTGGGCTTTATAGAGAATTGGAGTACTTTTGAGGGCAAACCTGGCCTGATAGGGTAGAATGGTATCCCACTTGGGGAGGTGCCGCTCTCATTTCTTGCAGCATAGCACATAGTCTTAGAACAGGACTAGTCAGTCAGTGACTATCCAGAGCCAAGGCCAGAGAGCAAACAAGCAGGCTAATCCGAGCATCTGCTAGCTGCACAGAGTCGTCACTCAAGATCAAGTTCAATGCTATAGAAACTGTGTCGTGTTCTTGAACTAAACAAAACTGTAAAAATACTCAGAGCTTTTAATCTAATTAACATAAGTTAATTCATACTGAATCTACAGCCAGCACCTTTGATCTGAAATTAGGATTGTTAAAATTTTTGTCTGAAGTGCTTATTGTTAATGAAATCATTACTGATCAGGAGTTTATTGTAATTTGTTTAACAGAAACATGGATAAAACCCAATGAGTATGTAGCATTAAATGAAGCGAGCCCTTCATTCATATACACCGACCTTGTCTAACTGGCAGAGGCATCACAGGTATTTATACTGATAATCTAGCCGTTATACAAGCAAAATTTTATGCATTTGAAATTCTATGTACTAACATAACATACTTTCCCAGAAAATATATGCCCATGCAGCTAATACCTTCAATTATCATTTACAGACCCCCAGGGCCGTACTCCGAATTCCTATGTGAATTTGCAGACCTAATTTCCCACCTAGTTGTTTCTTTAGAAAAAGCTTTAATTGTTGGTGACTTTATTGGTAATTTTGATAAACCACTTTTTAAGAACAGCATTCCTGTCTATTCTAGATTCTTTAGGGGTAAATCAGAATTTTATAGGACCCACTCATAATTCTGGCCACACTCTAGATCTAATACTAACTTTTGGAATAAATATTGAAAATATAGACACAGTTCCACAGTCAGAAACTATTTCAGATCATTATCTTATCTCACTTACAATGCATCTTAGTACTAATATATACACCTCACCTCATTATCGCATTAAGCTTATTTTTACATTAACTACTGTGCAGTTTTATTAATAATCTTCCAAAATTTTCAACTATGATTGGATTACCATGAGACCCCACAGAACTCGATCAAGCTACCGAGTGCTTTCAGCGCTATACGCTAGTTAATGTAGCTCCTCTGAAAAGAAAACTAATCAGAGAGAAAATATTAGTACCCTGGTATAATGATGATACATGCATACTAAAACAGAACCCCCATAAATTAAAATTAAAATGGCATCAAACTAAATTAATGGTATTCCAACTACAATGGAAAGAAAGTCTCCTAAGCTACAAAAAAGCTCTTAGTGCTGCTAGAGCAATATATTTCACAAATCTAATAGAAGATAACAAAAATGATCCAAAATATTTATTTATTATTGTTGCAGAATTAACTAGGAATAAGACCATAGATATAATGTGCAGTCTATCAACATATCAGGAAAATATCAGGTAAAATAGGTAAATGGTAAATAATAATATACAGTCATATCAACAACTAGAGTGTTTTAGCCCCATTCAAGAGACAGACCTAATCTCATTAATTTTCTCATCTAAACCATTAACCTGTGTGCTAGATCCAGTACCTACATGTTTCCTTAAACAGGTACTATCTGAAGTGATCAACCCTTTAATAAATATAATTAATTCTTTCCTGAGCACTAGTTATGATGCTGGTGATCCTGATCCTTCTGCTTTCTGAGTTCTGTGGTCTGTCTTGGTGTACTGATGCTGGCTGGAGTTTTCATTTTTTTAATCCACTCGCTTCTGCTTATGAAGATCCATATGGGCTTAGATCTGCACTCAGAGACTGTGAAGATGACTTTTCACTGCTGGTCATATAAACTCTTTTGCTAAAATTGTTTAGGACTTACAGTTGTGGTATAACCAACCAGACCACATGCTGAACTGTAATAAAGTTTCTCTTATATGGTTTGTGTTCTATGGTTGCACTCATATGAGGATGGGTTTCCCTTTTGAGCCTGGTTCCTCTCAAGGTTTCTTCCTCATTGTCACTGTTGCTGCTGGCTTGCTCATTATGGATGTGTAGGGAGTTGCTGAAAAATGTTTAAATTCCTTTTAAATTACTATAACTTTATAAAGCTACTTTACGACAATGTCAATTGTAAATAGCACTATACAAATAAAACTGACTTGAATTAAATTTAAATGAGGATGGGTTTCCACTTTGAGTCTGTTTTCTCTCAAGGTTTCATCCTTATGTCTTCTGAGGGAGTTTTTCTTTGCCACAGTTGCCGTGGGCTTGCTCATTGAAAATGTGTAAAGTTTATAGACAACTGTTTAAATTCATGCATTCATTTATTTTCTGAATTGCGTAATCCTAATTAGGGTTGCAGGGAGGCTGGTGCACATCAGCCAAATCTGGGCGAGGGCAGAGTAAACCCTGGACAGCTCACCAGGCCATCACAGACTGTTTATATTCTTTAACAAATTTGTCTCTACTTCATAAAGCTGCTTTGTGAAAATGTCAATTGTAAAAACTATATACAAATAAAACTGAATTGAATTGTTATGACTGTTGTTTGTGCTTATGCACCAAATAGCACTTCAAAATACCCACCCTTTTTGAAGTCCTTAGGGGGTGTGCTAAAGGGGGGGTTCCCCTGGGGACTCTCTCGTCTTCCTGGGAGACTTCAACGCCCATGTGGGCAATGACAGTGTGACCTGGAAGGGTGTG
>JAOUQZ010045498.1:0-27233 GCA_028564935.1 Neosilurus hyrtlii | reverse complement strand
ATAATAATAATAATAATAATAATAATAATGATGATGATGATGATGATGATGATGATGATAATAATAATAATAATAATAATGATGATGATGATGATAATAATAATAATAATAATGATGATGATGATGATGATAATAATAATAATAATAATAATAATAATAATAATGATGATGATGATAATAATAATAATAATGAAGATGATGATGATGATGATGATGCATTCTGGGTCTAATCCTGAGCTCAGGTTACTGTTTGTATCACTTTCCTCTTGATTCTCCAGCTTTCTTTCACTACCCAAAACAGGCCACTAGGTGAAGCAGTTGTGAATAATTGCCCTGGTGTGTGAATGAGTATGTGCATGGTGTCCGGTGATAGAACAATATTCTATAAGTGAGTGAACATATAATAATATTAATATTAATAATAATAATCATCATGATAATGATGATGATGATAGCTTTTAAAATCATTATTATTAATATTGTTGTTGTTGTTATTATTATTGTTGTTGTTGTTGTTATTATTATTATTATTATTATTATTATTCATTCTTTTTCCAAGATGCTTAATCCTAATTTCCATATTATCCCTGAGCAGTGCGCCAGGCCATCGCAGCACACAGCCATCCACACTCACACTTAGGGGTGACTCGGATCAGCCAGTTATCCTACTGTGCAAGTTTTTGGACTGTGAGCGGAAACCGGAGTACCTGGAGCAAAGCCCTGCAACCCATTCCCACCTTTTTCACTGCCCTTATCTGTACATAACTGCTCCTAACTGTACGTACTACATAGACTGTATATATTGCACTTGCTGCTCTCTGCACTTCTGATTAGACACTAAATTTCGATACTCTGTATTCATACGTGTGTAATGACAATAAAGTTGAATGTAATCTAATCTAATCACTGCTCAGGCATTCCTGTGTGAAGTTTGCATTTTCTCCCCGTGCTTGCGTGAGTACTCTGGTTGGATGTGTGTGTTTTTGCTCGGCGATGGAATGGTGAGCTGTTCAGGGTATACCCTGTACTCCTTTGCCCAGTGTTGGCTGAGATAGGCTCCAGCCTCTATGAATCTAGGGAGGATTAAGTGGTTCGGCAAATGAGTGAGTGAGTGAGTAATGTAGCCCCAAAAATTAATTTCTGGCTACCAAGATAACTATGTTCACCTTTTGAGATTCAAGAATATATATTTTTCCAGGCAGTATAGAATTAGATTAGGTTATATAGAGGGTTTAGTTATTTTACCACTAAATGTACAATATTATAATTTACGTTCCTAGCTGTTTGCATGAATTTTGGGCTTGTGCTCCTGTCCTGCACTTCAGATTGTATTAAACTGTCTGTGTTCTTTACTCTCCTTTGTACAGTACGCGGTTGTTTTTCTAACTAACTGGAAGAACCACTTGGCATAAGAATTTAATTGTGTTTTCTGAATGCTCGTCTATAAAAAAAAACAAAAAAACGTGATGCGTGACATGAAACCTGTAAGGCCTCTTCTGCTCTCATCCTACAATGACTCGATGGGATATCGTTGAGAACCTGCACATTTTATTACCATTTCAAGATAAAACATAAAGAACTTCATGACCTGCGGTGATCTTCTGACCTTTCTCGTGAAGGATAATCCACACAGCTGCACTGTTACATATCGGTGTATAACAAAGCGTCAACTTTCCCTCACTGAGAAGGCATGAGTGCTTTCTAAATCCAAAAAGCATGCTGGGATTAATTTGACTAGTCTCAACATTAACTGGTTTAAGCACGGCTCGGAGCACTGTGACCTCACATCTTGACCAAACAGAGTTTGCGTGTTCTCCCCATGCTTGTCTGGGTACTCCAGTTTCCTCCTAGAGTCCACAGACATGCATATTGAGTCACTTGGCTACCTAATTTGCCCATAGTTGTAAATATGTGTGTGTGTGTGTGTGTGTGTGTGTGTGTTAATGGTTTACTGCACAATCTGATTGGTCAGCTACCTAGTGATTTAAAACCAATGTACTGAGTGGATAATGTTCAAATCAAAATGGGGGACACTCACAGTTTGTCACAGCCACTTGAAGTAGGTGGCGTGATCACAAATTATAAGAATCTTGATTTACTTTTATTATTATTATTATTATTATTTAATGTTTCTGTGTACTATATTCTGTGTGTATTATATCCACCTCACCTTTGTCAAATACCTCTAAAGTATACTGTGCTATATCTGGGGGCGGTATACAGAGGTATTAGGGACTGCATTGTTTCTGAGCGCCAATTTCCCCCTTACTATCTGTTTAGCTCAGGTGACACTCTAATGGACACGTAAATGCTGGATATGGCCGACAGCAAGAGCTAGCCAATAGGGTGGTGTAGTGGTCAGCATGTCTGCCTCACAGCAAGAAGGTCCTGCGCTCGAGTCCCAGGCTCACGTGTTTCCATGTAGAGTTTGCATGTTCTCTCTGTGCTTATGCGGGTTTCTTCTGGGCACTCTGGTTTCCTCCCACAGTCCAAGGACATGCACACTGTGTGCGTTGGTCCTGTTATGGTTTGGCAAGCTGTTTAGGGTGCATCCCACATATTAGAATCAATCACTCAATCAATAAAAAGAATAAAATGCATTTTTCACATGAAAAAATTGAGTAAATTTTATAAGTTTATATATATATATATATGTTTATACCTTTAATAATTATTAGCCCTGCAATGACCTAGCGAGCTGTGCATGGTGTCCCAGAGTCGGCTGGGATGGGCTGCAGCTTCCCTGTTGCAATATGATCAGAAAATATTAATAAAATGAAAATATTTTGGAATACTTTTAGATTTCATACATTATTTTTATGTTCATCAAGTTTGAATACATTTAATATTTTATTATTTTGAATAAAAATCGTTATTAATAATAATATTATTATTATTATTATTATTACAGATTTGACTAAAAATATGGTCTGAAATGTTACATTTGAAGATGAAAAATAATTAAAAAAAAGTGTTTCTTCAATTTGTTAATAAAAATTTATATTTAATCCAGCTATGAATAAAATGTATTTCTTTTTATCCTTTATCAAAAGAGTTTTCAAAAGGCAGTTGTAATTTTAGCACCAGTACAGCAGGTGGCAGTGTGCCGGCATTTACGTCAAAAGCCCCGCTGCAGTCCAACACACGATGTGCAGGAGTTTTTATTTACCACCCTTATTCCGCACTGAATATTGCTCAATTTATCACTCATATTCTGTCAATCAGACAATTTTAGTTTCAAAGAAGAGCCAATCATGAAGTAGAACGCACTTCTATTAGCCAATCATGGACAGGGGGCGGGATTTTCCCCAAATACAGGCGGGAATACAAAGAACGCGTTCACTGCAGTCAGTGTTGCCAGGTCATTCTTTTCTATGTAAAATTATGTCACACTTCAAATGTTTCCCTGCTCTTTGGACACCAGCAATTTTCTTGTGATGTGTTTAGATAAATTCAATATAGCAATTATTTTTTCTTCAAATAAAATAAGTGAGCATTTTTCTTTATTGTTTACATTTTAATGTAAAAAACAAACGTATGCACTCTGATATTGATTTTAATTTATTAATCACTTGAACTTAAAAAAAACATTTTTATAAATAATAAACAAACTTAATCAAGCATCAGACAGTGGTCATATTATGTATTCAGAATGGAAAGAGGTCATAGGACTGTCTGCAAATTGAATATTCATGAAGTTTAATGAGCAGTGATTGGAATTATGAATCGGTTCAATGAGTCAAGAACATTTGACTCGGCTCACCAGCAGAGTCGGCTCATCAGTCCAGTCCCCAAACAGATAAATGCTTTTTAAAAAAATTCCCCATGTAGTTTAACTTGAAAGGCCGCATGGTGGTGTAGTGGTTGGTACGTCAGCCTCACAGCAAGAAGGTTCTGGGTTTGGGGCCCAGGCTCAGCGAGGGCGTTTTTGTGTGGTTTTCCCGTGCATATGTGGGTTTCCTCCTCTCACAGTCTGAAGACATGTACATTAGACTAATTGGCTACTTTAGGTGTGAGTGTTGGCCCTGCACTGGTCTGGCAGGTAGTTCATAGTGTACCCTGCCTTCGTCCAGTGTCGGCTTAGATAGGCTCCAGCCTCCCTGCGACCCTAATAAGATTAAAATGAGCAGGGGTGAGTGAATTATTGCTTTTCTTTGCCTGGACTTGTCTAAAATAGTATCAAACGTGGAGTATACCCTGAACGGGTGGTCAGCCTGTCACTGCAATAACACAGAGGCGTACAGCCATTCACACCTTCATTCACACCCGTGGAGAACCGGAGAAGCCAGGTGTCACAATGTACATGTCTCTGGATTGGTGAAGGTATCATACAGAAAGGCTTGTATCAACTGTCGGGTTTAACCCTGTGCTAACCACATGCATCACTTGTTGGGCTGTTGACTTAGTGGACTGTAAGATAAAATTGCACTGTCCATTCACAGGGTACAAGCGTACTGGTTAGCACGTCCATCTCATAGCGAGTCCTGGGCTCGGTTTGCATGTTCTCCTGCGCTCGGGCGTTTCTGTGTGGTGTTTGCATGTTCTCAGACTTAGACTTAACTTTATTGATCCCTTTAGGGTGACTCCCTCAGGGAAATAAAAATTTCCAGCAGCACATAAGAAAAGCAGCTCACAGATAAAGAATAAACAGTAAACACTTAGCTTAATATTCAAAATATAAAAGAATAAAAAATAAGTAATATAAGTAAATATAAAGAGCTGAATATGGCTTTGTTTGGAATATAAGTTAAAATTATTGCACTATTGATGAGAATGACGTTATTACACCAAAGGAAAAGTGTCCATTTCTGTGTGTGCCTGTGTTACACTAGTGAATGTAAATGTAAACGGCCACGCCCCCCCCATCTGTTCTCTGTACTCTATGTCCTCCTCTATGTCCTCCTCTATGTCCTCCTCTATGTCCTTCTCTCCCCAAGTGAGGAGTTGTAGAGTTTAATGGCATGATGGACAAAGGAGTTCTTGCCTCATGTTGGTCCTGCACTTGGGAAGGAGTCTTTCACTGAACAAGCTCCTCTGGTTGCAGATGACAGTGTGCAGAGGGTTTGTCCAGAGTCCTCAACTCTGCCACCGTCACCACAGAGTCCAGTTTCATGCCGACCACAGAGCCGGCCCGCCTGATCAGTTTATCCGGTCTGGATGTGTCCTTCTTTGGATAGGACCCCCCCCCACCAAAAGCACACCAGTGTAAAAGAGGTTAATTCTCCCCATGCCCGCGTGGGTTTCCTCTGGGTACTTCGGTTTCCTCCCCCAGTCCGAAGGCCTGTACATTAGGCTAATCACCCCTTCCAAATTACCCCTAGGCGTGATTGTGAATGCTTGTGTGTGTGGACTGTTCAGGGTGTACCTCGCCTTCGCTCACAGTTGGCTGAGGTGGGCTCCAGCCTCCCCATAACTCTGGCAGGACTCTGTTTTAAACGGATAAAAGAATGAACAGTGTGCGAATGGGCTGATTCAGTTACACGAACCGATTCAGGGAGCCGACTCTAGTGGATCACTCCAATTTTCGTGTTCTTTCTCTGACGCTAGTTGGTAGTGTGATTATTTATTCCCTCTGCGATGCATATTGTTTTGAATACTTGGACAGGACAGCCTGTTTTGGGTGTAAGGACACGGTTTTGTGGTTTGAGTGTTGGTTTTAAATGATACGGATCTGGCAACCCTGCCTGCAGTCTTTCAGAAGCGCGTGCTGGTGAGGAGTGAGGAAGCGGGGGCGAGCGCGAGGGGGGACAGAGGACAGATGGACAGCTAGTCACGGCTTGTGTTTAAATGCACGCTGGACGTTGACGTCTGAAGGGTTTATTCAAAGGATTAACACACGGTTAGCTTATTATTTCCTGAATTTAGAAGGTTAAAATAATTTTTTCCCCACCTCTACTCTCCAGCCCTGCTATGTTGGCTGGTGTACAGGCACTCTGTCTGTTCTGTTCTCTTCCATTGCAATGCAGGTCGAGCTAAACTGAGCCGAACCGAGTGTATCTGGTGTTCCTGTATCAAACAAACATTTTTATTTCAGTGTCACACGCGTCCAAGGCTGTCAGCTGTTTCTGCAGGGTGTCTCAATGGAGAACTGCGGCCGGGACTCTGACGGGAGCTCGAATAGGACATAAAGGATCCTGTGAACTCGTTATTTTATTCTCCAAAAAGGAAATCACACACACTGAGGTATCACACTTCTACCTTTATTCTGTAGCATAGTTATATACTAAAATACCAACATTATCCTACCCGTTTCTTCTTAAAGGTGCCACTCTTTTCTGTGTGTTAACGTAAAACGACAGCACATATTATTACATTATTTAATTTTAAATGTAATTTTAATCCGTCAGCGTCCGTAGCCATGACTGTGTACTTTTATACTCCCTAACTGTCAAATAATTTAAAATTTAATGACGGTTGGTGGTACAGTCGCGAGCTCGGGAAGGTCAGGGTTGCCTGATTGAGCGTATGAAATCCCACGCCGTTCAGTTCTGGTTAGAGCCTTCTTATCAGATATTTTTAAATTGAGAAATTTGTTTTGAAAAGAAATATAGCTAAAATAAGATTACAACCCGTTTACGGAAACGAACGACTCGTTCAACGCGATAAATGTGGGAGAATTTGTAATACGTAAAAATGTAATATCTGGCAACATAG
Organism: Neosilurus hyrtlii; assembly: GCA_028564935.1. Lineage (NCBI taxonomy): Eukaryota > Metazoa > Chordata > Actinopteri > Siluriformes > Plotosidae > Neosilurus > Neosilurus hyrtlii. The sequence continues at coordinate 20,579 of JAOUQZ010045498.1, read as the reverse complement.
CTTTGTGTCATGGCGTTTTTCTGTCAGCGTGGCTAGCTAACTAGCCAACCATTAAATGTCGTGATGTGTCACACACAGAGTCATTCCTGGCTTCTCTTTTTCAAATAAAAAAATAAAGTTTATCAAAAAACAATAACAAATTAAAACACTTATCATTGATGTGTAATGTATTTGAGACCAAAGGGTCTCAGTTTTTATCTAAATGGCACCAAAGGAATCCTGCTAATCCTGCTAGCTTGCTAATTTATCCCAGTACAGGTGGATGAGGTGTTTTAGGATATGAATATTTATGCATGGATGTTTAAATAATTAATGTATGTAGAAAGTGTCTATATAAAAACTGTGTTTTTAAAAATATTTTTTTACAATTTGTGCAGTTTCACGACAACATCATGACAAGCATTAAATACCTTCATATATTTTAATGTTTTTTCTTTTTCACCTGAAGTTTTATTCTTTATTAACTTAACTTGTTTTTGCCTTAAAAGATCATTGTATGATTTAGATTTTTAAGAATGCTTATTGTTATTATTATTTTTAGTAAACACTACAAGAGTTGTGTAAGGAGTTTTAGTATATACTACATAGAAACCTGAAGAAAAGCAAAATAAAACTTGATACACCGACCCCTAATTTCGACGTAGGAAAATATAGCCGGGTGGGAGCAAGCACATGCTTACGGGACACGTGATGCCTCCCGCCACATCCTTTTAGCGCGTGCATATTTAGGTACAGCGTAACACATTCTGAGAGGAAGCGCTATCCACCACCTGTGACGTGAACGTGTGAGCTCATTGACACCCATGATTGTCTGGTGATCACTTAAGTGCCAGGGAAGTGAGGGTATGCCGACCCTCCCTCTCGTGAGAGTTTAGTCAAATGCATCCTCCCGGCCACGGATGGCTGTGTGCGTCAACCTGGATTTCGAACTCGCGATCTGTGGGACGATAGTACGTTGGCCATGCATCTTTCGGGAGCCATAAAATAAGATTTTTATAGTTTATTATGTTCTACGTATTATAACTCTGAAAAAATGAGGTCAGATGAGCTCTGTGTTTTTAGATGAGCTAAGTGCTGTGTTGCTGGCGGCGTCTGTTTAGCCTCGTTTGAACCTAGTACATTTAGTTTACACGGAAATGTAAGTAAACCGTACTATGCAGAAGCACATGGAAAAAAAAAACAAAGAAATAATTTTTTTTCCATTTTTGAGTGTCCACTGTTGTAGTTCAAGGATTATCTGCGTAACCACGTCCACCTCGCCCTAATTGAATAATTGCTTTTTATTACACGGTTCATTGGAATACTGGATTGTGATTGGTTGATTACAGCTCTTAACATTCTGGTAATTGGGTAAAACACACCGTTGCTGGGTGTGATGTACCCACTTCATTAGCAGAAACTTTAAAAGTGCATTAAAATCAGTTTTGTTCATAGTGTTTTTGGTGCCTGCTTATTGTTAGTGTTTTTTATGTAGTAAGTATCCGTGTAATAAAAAGGATACTGAGCTTGTTATTGTGAAATAAACTCCTTCAGGGTGTTCTAGGGCCGGCTTTGTGTCAGGGTCTTGCATCACCATGTTGGGGTTTATTTTTCAATAATAAGTTTTCTCTTGGTTCTGCGATGGTCTGGCGAGCTGTCCAGGGTGTAGTCCGCCCTCGCCCAGAGTCAGCTGAGATGGGCGCCAGCCTCCCCGCGACCCTAATTAGGATTACACGGTTCAGAAAATGAATGAATGAACGTTACCTTCTACGATCTTTGTGTAAGAGAGATGTGTTTTTCTAAAGACCTCATTGTTTTAAAGAAATTCGTGCCATTCTTTCTTGGAAGGTAAATATCGTTTCTTCTGATTTTATAAATGCTAATACAATTACAGGCCAATGAACTTCAAGTGGATATTTTTCCTTGTTAGCGTGGCTGTTACGGATCAGAAACAGATTTCATCCGTTACACTGGGTCAAGTTGGCTGTTTAAATGTGTCTACAGTTTTAAAACCAACAAATATGAATCATGTTGCATTACGTAGTGAACCTTTTCTTCCTCTTTCTGTTTTTTTTTTTTTTTTTTATTTAACCTGATCTACTAACTTGCTGTGTCTGTGTTTAGAGCAGCCAATAAAACAACTTTATTTAAGGATTTAAAATGAGAAACTGAATCCATGTGTCGTCTCCTCCGCTGTTCACCAGCACAGGCATGTGTAGTTTATATTATTCTTATTAAAACTCGGAAATGAAATTTGATAAAACTTCAATGACGTAACAACGTAACGTGCACAGCTCGCATTATGCATGTCTGGCCACGCCCCTTACAGTAAAAAAAGTACAAACATTTTATACTGTGGATTACTAGCGGGGCTGAGCCAATGGTTAGCAGTCTTTATTTATTTATTTATTTATTTATTTTTCTTTCTTTCTGGAAGTGACGTGAACTCGTTGGCCGGGTTGTCCAGTGTACGTAAACAAGCAGATCTATTCAGCGAGCAACATTTTTGGTGATAAGCAAACGTGTTCAAGAAGCAACTATGGCTACAAAGTTTAGGAAATGGTTGTAAATAATTACCCATTTGAACCAGAGAGGGGGAGTCTTGCGGAGACAGTGAGATGTCGCGTTCTAGTGACTCTGAGGACGAGAATGCTGCCAGAGAAAAGCGTGACGGGCGTATGCAGCTAACTCGGCTTTCCCAGCATCAGTTGGTTTAGGAACAAAAAGAAATGTTTTCCGCGAGTTCTGCGCTTGTTGTTCGTGCCGTGCAGTGCTGGACCATAATGTGTTACGATGCACGGGGTCAATGATGTAACCCAGCCAATCCAACGAGTTCACGTCACTACCAGGCTGGAACAGCCAATCAGAAAGGTGACATGTCTCTGAGCACGCCTAGAGTCATAACACTCGCGTGCACGTTGACAAGGGGAACAGACCGATGTTGCCGTAACGAACCACTCGTGTCCTGCATGATCGTTCATCACAGGTACACTTTAAAAAGGATATTATCAATATATAATATATGTATTTATAAATTAATGTATTTATTAGTGGATATATATATTTTTTTTTTCGTAAATGAAGAGTTGAATGCAGTTGTATATGAATAAGACATGTAGTGCACTTGGTTTTAATAAGATATTTAGCTCTGCGTCCATCCCATTATTGATTATTTTTCTACAATGACACTGAGAGCTTTATTCCCTTGGTTGGATCATTTCGTATTGATATGATAGGATAGTTTTAGAAGCCAACTTGAATTGGTTTGATGGTGAAGTGAACTTATGACTTGAAATGTCAGTGACTTTTATGTCAGAATGAAGCAAACAATACGGTTTGGTTTAAAAAAAAAAAAAAAAAAGACTTTTAAACCGGTCTAACAGTTTCTCCTCCACAGATCAAGCCAGAAGTCTCGCTATGGATTTCAGCAAACTGGCAGCTTTGTGGTTCGTCTGCTTATGCCTGCTCAAGGAATATCGAGCCGACAAGCCCAGTCAAGTCAGCACCGAGTCCCAACCACTCGACAATGGTATGTCGACCGTGAACTTTTTAATGTCTGCGAGCATTGTCTATGTTAAAGGGGCTAAAAGTTCTGTGCAAAGGTTTTAACTTGACATAATGAATATTCTGTGACCCCCCCATTGACCTGACAGGTAGTGTTACCTTCTAGAATAACCCGAAAGTGCACCTTTTGTGCGTCAGTCAGGACATTTTCCAAAAGCAGTGTACGTACGTCGGAGTAAGTGGAGCTGTAATCGGATTTAGAAATTGTTCAGGCTCTAAATGTAGCCGTGCTGAGAATAGACGGGATGCACATTCTCTATTAAGAACACCGCCTTGACCGAACACATGGCACTTTGTCAAATACAGCAGGATCTAGGAGAGTGGTTCAGTTACACTTTACTCAGTCACTCGCTGTTTAGTTTATCCTGAAAGCTTGATGTTTTTCTTTGTAGTGTCGGGAGTTACTGGTTCGACTCTCGTGTTCTTCAGTGGATTTCGGTTTTTAATGGCGTCACAGGCAAAGTTACTTGTTTGTGATAGAAAATCAGATGTTTGTGGCTCAGATAGATTAAAGTTAAAAGTCTCACTTGTTTAAAGTTAATCTCATTTGAATATCAAGATAATTTCTTTCAGTGTGCAAACTGAGCTTCTGTTTTTTAACAATTTTCTGGGCAGTTATTTGAAAACCGAGTCTCAGAATGATGCTGTCATCGAGGCCCAAGTAAACATGTACAAGTGTAGGATTTTGAAACATTCATGCCATTTACTGACAGATTTATGTTGGAGGTGTGAAAAGGTTTAGATTAAAATCATTACCTGTGCAGTGAGAAACTGTATCTACACCAGGATTCATATATTGAAGCACAAACTCCTGAAATACTAAAAGAAATGATGTCTGAAGCCGTCTTAACCTCCGTCTTAACTTGGGGCTTGATGATGTCATCATTCTGAGACTCAGCTTTTAAATATCCGCTCATAAAATCTTCAAAATTGCAGCTATCGGTCTAAGATTTTGCCAACAGACAGATTTTAGGATAAAGATTTATTTAGATAATTTTTTTTTTTTTAATTGTCATCCAGAGATTAAAAAAGTGAGCCAGTTTATAGCTACTATAGTGTAAGTGGAACTCTGTCAGCATTCAGCAATATTAAATGTAATTGTAACAGGGCCTCCGGAGTAGCGCAACAGAAAAGTGTTCGGCTTAATATCCAGAGTTCAAGCCCCGGGTGATTCACACGGCCATCTGCAGATCTCTTGAACGCTAATTGGCCGTGTGCGAAGCTAGCGAATCACGGACGTGTACAAGCTCATACATGTGAAGGAGGGGGACAGTGCTTTCCTCTGAGTGTGTTACGTTGCTCCCGAATATACATGTGCAGCTGTTCTAAAAGATGCACTCTGGGTACATGTAGTGACTTTCACCCTCCCTGGTTGGTGCTTATCATGTGATAGGTCCATAATAGAGCTGTCTTATGGGTGAGAATCGGCTTCAGCAATAAATAAATAAATAAATAATCAACTTAATGGGTCCTAACATTGACTCCGCAACATCATACCATGTCACTGTTGATTATGTTTCTCTAGCAGCTGCAAATAACAGTGTGTTGTTCCTTATATAGCAGTCTGTATAAAATTAAATGTGTCTCTGTCTGTCTGTCTGCTGTATACATAAATTGCAAATATAACTTAAACCTCACTAAAGAGCCACCACTCCAATCAGCTTCGACAGTTTGCAGACAAACCTTTCCCCCATTCGACTTTCAACAACCTCGGACTTTATAGTTTCCGCTAGAAAGCCTCAGCTGTATATAGAGCACCGCACTCAGTGAAGTAGAGTTCCAGGTGTTCATAAACACAAACCACAGACTCTACAGAAGTTTTTTTTGCATACTGTATATTTGCTATGATATGTTACTCTTTATTTCCTGTGGCGTAGAGGTTAGCACATCCGCCTCACAGCAAGAAGGTCCTGGGTTTGATTCCCCGGCTCAGGCATTTCTGTGTAGAGTTTGCATGTTCTCCCCGTGCTTGTGTAGGTTTCTTCTGGGTACTCTGGTTCCTCCCACAGACCAGAGGCATGGACGTTAGGCTGACTGGCTGTTCCAAATTGTCCCTGTGTGTGTGTCTTGCGATGGTCTGGCGAGCTATTCAGGGTGTACCCTGCCTTTGTTGAGAGAGGCTCCAGCCTCAAAAATATAAATGCATAAAAAAAAAATAGCAGTTCTATTGAACGTTGTAACCCCTGAGAACTGATTTCTAGGATTGAAAAGAGCGGCTTCATTTGTGTAAGGCCACTGTTTTATCATGTAGTATCGGATTGGTGCATAGATTGGGGTATTCGCCAATACCAATCTACCGTTTTTTTGCCAGTATCGGCAGCATTTCTGATTTCGGTATGGTTATCAGCACAACTGATCATAAGTTTCCCTTTCTTAACATGTAGGGCAACACGAAACTGTGGGGTAGCCTTCAGGTGACAGAAGAGTGCAGTGAAATGGATATGTGAGAGTGAAACCCAGTGAAGCGGCTACTAACACTAGAATGCATTAGGTGGTGTGGTTTTCATTATTTTTGCATGAACCTAATCATACAAAGTTGGGAATGTATTTAAGTCTTGTTTATTTGCACATTTCTAACTGTAGATGTAAGTCTATGTGCCTAAACACAGTACACTGAATTATAGATTATGGGATTGTTATAGTAGTGTGAACTTCACAACTATTGCGTTTTTAATTCTATTTAAAACTGCAAACTTGACCTAACCTGAATTTAACGTAACCTAACTGTCGCGTTAGTTTCCAGATAACTGCTGTTTACAAGCAACTGAAATTCTACTTCAAAAGCGGTGACACGAAGTATTGATTTCCAGCTGCTTTTATTTCCTAACAGTATCAAACATAAGCGATTTAAAACTTACGAGAAATGAGTCACGGCCTCGGTGGTGTCTCCTCGTATCGATGTAGAAGTAGACGGGCTGTTTCATTGTCCAGGTTGTCTTTTTTAAATTATACAAAGGACCCCTTTAAGTAGGCTCTTGCATACTTTATGACTGTCTCTTGTTTATTTTATACAGGACGAGTACACTAGTGAAATCTTTTTTCTCAATTCTGGTAAATAGTGTTTTCAGAGGAAAATATTGCTCAAATTTTGACCAAGTACAGAATTCAATTCTTTCCAATGTAAAAACAAAAAACAAAAATGTAGCTTTTACCTGAAAAAAATCTGAATTGCCTCCTAATTACTAACTAACTTTTACTTTTGGAAGGGTATTTTCATACATTCTAGAAAGATGCTCTGCTGCATGTAAGCTCTATTTATAATCTGAGTGGTTTTGTCGGGATCCTTTGTCCGTCAAAAAGCGTCTTCTCCGGTAAAAAGTGTACCCTGAGTGTAAAACAGCCCAGAACTCATCAAAGAAGTGTCACTGGCTGAAATTTTATGACTGAAGTCCAGAAGGCTCTATGGTTTATTTTTAATTTGTTTTATCAGAAACTGCTGAGTAATATATCAAAAATCAGATCAAGTCAAGGTGTCTGTCTCCGTTCACTCGGTCAGTAAAACGACATCATTGGCTCTGTTGCTGATTTATTCTTGTAAAGCAGCTGTTAAAGTTTAAACTTTTGACTTCATCTCCTGTTTCAGCACAGATTACTGTTGGTTTAAAAAAATAAATAAAAGTAAAACCAAAGATCTGAATTTGAAAGATTACTGTTTTTGATAAGGTGAATTAACTGAAATTGATTTTTTAGCAAGAAACTGCGCCATCCAGGAGGAGCTCGGAGTAGAACCGCTGCTCCTCCGTGTTGAGAGGAGCCAGGAGAGGTGGCACGTGCATCTGATTAGAATGCCTCCTGAATGCCTCCCTGTGTTTCGGGTATGTCCAACCGGGAAGAGACCCCAGGGTGGACCCAGAACACGCTGGAGGGACTATGTCTCTCGGCTGGTCTGGAAATGCCTCGGTGTCCCCCCGGAAGAGCTGGAGGAAGTGGCTTGGGAGAGGGACGTCTGGACCTTACTGCTTAGGCTGCTGCCCCGGTGACCAAGCGGAAGATGAAGCGTCACTTTTTAGCAGGGAATCTTTCCTGCATCCACAGTGACAATAATGGATTAGCAATCATTGGAACAGATGCAGGGATTGTGTGGAATGTTCAAGAAACAAGTTGGTTCTTGTTTTCATTCTAGTCGTTTCCACACACAATCATCCTTTATTTTCTCTGTTGATGTGAGACTGTAAACAAAACGTTTCCTGTTGCTGAGAAAAGCACTAAGCGTGATGCTTCCGTCCTGAAGACCTTCGGTTAGAAGAGAATGTAGTTACAATGTGCAGACACTGGTGACTCTTGCCGTAAATGATAATAGAATTTTTTTAAGTGAAATTACAAACTCTCTTACTATACATGAACATATGTATATTTTCATTTTCAGCTGTTTTTTATTCACATTTTGAAGTTGAAGTCTGCTAAAATCGATTGCATTAGTCAGTTTGCAAATAAATCGCAAGAATAGGACGTGAATCTGTCAGTTCATATAAGGCGAGTTAATGGCAAAAATAACAGAATACAGATAATAAACTAACGAATCAGATAGAAACTTATGTATAAAATAAAACTCTGCAGATCTCCACAATACAAGCTTACGTTTGCATACGTCAGACAAACATCAGCTCATTTTCATGACCGAGTGGTATAACCTTCTGTTATTCATATTCAAATTACTTCCATGTTTAGCGTCACGTATGCATGAATCACACGAAATCTTCCAGAGTATAGTGTCGTTTTCAGGATGGAGGAGTTTACGCTTCCTGATTTCTCAATACAGTGACAGACAGAAACAGACAAACTGAGAGAGAGAAAGGAAGATGAGAGACAGACAAGGGAGAGTGAGTGAGATGGGAGAACAAAAGACAAAAAGTGACAGGAGAGAGAGAGACAGGAGAAATGGATAGCAAGAGAGAGACAGGCAGTTAGATGAGAGAGAGAGATGGAAAGATGAGAGGTAGGAGAATAAGAGGCAGACGGATAGAAACCGAGAAAAGTGTGTGTGTGTGTGGGGGGGGGGGGGGGGGGGGGGGGGGGGTGGGGGGGGGCATAGAGGCACAAACAGACATAAGTAAGTCCTAGATTATGATGTTCGGCAGTATCTGTACAGTACATGGCTTAGAAATATCCGGAAAAGACTGCATGAGGTTGGAGATGTGTTGAGCAGTAGGAGTACGGGTCAGTGAGTTAGCGTTAGCGTACTCTGATTTATTAGCATGAGCAGTGAAAGGAAATCAGTGTTTTGTAACGTGGTGATGTTCCAAACCCGAACAGAAATGTGCTGATGGATTGATGATTCAACGATGCTTGCAGGGACTCGTCCTCCAACCACCTCTCACTCTCTTCGACACGCCCACACACACACAGACGCACGTTTTCACCTGTTAGAAGCAAACAGCATTCAAATAAGTAAGAAAAAAAAGGGAAAAAAAGAAAGTTCGGTAAAGGTGATTTTCAGAAAAGCGGTTTGCTCTAGTGCGTGGAAATCACAAGCTCGAATCGTGCCATGGCCGCAGACGTACCAACTGAATCAAACCTGTGTAGGGAAGGAAAAATTGCTTGATTCTTAAATCCAGGATTTAAATATAAAGAAAGTTAACAGAAAAACCTGAATCCAATTAAATGTGTTCATATTCACACTAGATAAAGCTAATTCAATTATCTGTTTAGTTTATTCGAAAGGACGTTTTTAATCCAAGTTAAAAAGAAAAAAAAAGTACTAAATGGATTTAATGTGCATGTAATGATTAGCTTGAAAAGGCAAACAAGGATAAGATTCTGAGGCTCTTGAGGAAACCTCTGAGATCTTGGATGCTGTCAAATGCACCTTGAGCCAAGTTTTTGTAAAATACTGCAGGACAGCCTCCACTACACATCTGACATGTTGATGGATTGCAAAGGAAGTGTACAAGTACTAACAGAGCTTCTAAGGTCCTAATGCAGTCTACTGCCGGACACGCTTTGAAATGATGCACTGCTTCATAATATTAGTGTTGAAGAATATTATTTTTGGCTAATTACGTCGCTAATAAAAGTTAATCAATGAATTAATTAAGTTATGTCTGGCACGTTGGCGTAGTGGTTAGCATGTCCGCCTCTCAGCAAGGTGGTCATGGGTTTGAGTCCCGGGCTCGGGTGTGCATGTTCACCTAGTGCTTGCGTGGGTTTCCTCCACGTACTCCAGTTTCCTCCTACAGACCGTAGACATGCATTTCAGACTAACTGGCTGTTTCAGATTGCCCCTAGGTGTGAGTGCGAATGGTTGTGTGTGTGTGTTGGCCTTGCAATGGTCTGGTGAGCTGTTCAGGGTGTACCCTGCCTTCGTCCAGTGCTGGCTGCAATAGTTCCATCCAATAAATGTAATGTAAAATGTATGATGTAAACCACCTCTGTATTAACCGTGTAGGTCCAACTTGTGTCCTCAAAACAGCTCCAACACATCAAATTGTTTTCAAACTCCAAGACCCCTGAAGGTTTTGCTCTGGTATCTGGCAAAAAGCGGTTAATTGTACCTCCTGTAATTCCTGTAATGTGAAGTTGAAACCACCATGGTTTGGACTTGTTTCGTCATTACATCCCGCAGCTGGGCAATTTGAAGACCAATTTTCCTAAGACCTTTTCCGGACATTTGTCCAGTATGACAGGGCGTCTTATCCTGCTGAAAGAGGCTACTGCCATTGCCTTCATGGGGTGTAGGTAGGTAGGTAGTAATTTTTAAAGTAACATCCGAATGAATTCTCAGATTCAAGGTTTCCCAGTAGAAAGTTACCCAAAACATCACTTTGCCCCCGGTGGCTTGTCTTCTTTGCATGGTCTGTACCTGGGCTGTTTACTTGGCTTTGCATTGGCACTTTAAGTTGTCTACTCTTATTTATTTTTTTTTTAAGTAAAACAAAAAATAATAAGAAGAAACAAATAAATAAACAAGTATATTAAATATAAATTTTTTAAAAATGAAGTTGAGATATTTTTGAATGATGTGTCACAGCTGTTTCTCGCCAGATTAGCCTCGCCCCACCGTGGCTGGCACAAGTTGCTATCACGAACCAATCACCGTTTCAGGTATCTACCCTCCACGCACTCTTCCTGCCGATACTTTTCCTATTGTTAGCACAGTAGCCCGATAACTTAGTCTCGATAGTCTCTTTTATACTATAAAAAAAACGAGGATTTGATTGGAAGAACAGGCGGATTGACAGGGAATGGAAGTGTTTTTATAGAGTGCATACATCGCTGTGTAAAGAATATGACTTCACAAGGCACTTTAAGAAACCCCACTCTAACTCTGACACGATTGTCCCGCAGAACATCGCGGTGCTCGTGCTTTGGTTCACACATGAACACCATAAAAATCGCACATCTCTCACTCCGCACATGTGCACCACTGTCTGCATGTTGATTCATGAAGAGGTTGAATACTGCAGGTAAAGATTTCTGCCCGTGTGTCGATTTTCTTATTATACTATTTAAAACCTAACCTTTCTGTCTTATTATTCATTTCTTTCCTTTTTCTCTTAGTATTGTTATAATTCACAGCCTTGCATTTCTTATTAATATTGTTTTGATTCACTATTCTAAATAATAATATTACTAGTCACTTGTATGTTGTTATATTTAGTTCCAGACTACCCTCCTGTTGTTTTTGTTGGTACAGTTGTAACGGTTGTTGAGCTGGTTTGGATGTCTTTGCAATGACTGCAGCCTTGGACCGTTGACAGAGGAATATTCAAATTGTCGCCGGCTGATGCCGCCCTCTGACTGACCCACAATTCCACCTCTCTGAAAATCTTGACAATTTAATGACTTAAATGTAACGAACACTCGTCAGACTGCTGTATAAAGGTGCTGAAGTTATGCAATCATGCCTTGCACTCCAGGAGCTCACAAATTGTCATATTTTCAGAGAGGTGGAATTGTGGGTCAGTCAGAGGGCGGCATCAGCCAGCGACAAATAGCCAACAATTTGAATATTTAACTGTCAGCGGTAGAAGTGAAGGTAAGACCACCACGGATCCACGACCAAGTCGACCCGGACCATCAGGAAGACGCCTTCGCTCCGTGAAGAGAGCAGTGGAGGAAAATCCCCGTTCCGAGACCGCAGACATTGCAGAAGACATCCATACCAGCTCAAAGCCGTCACGCGCTATCCTCATCAAACAGCCGAGCAGCAAGACGCAAGCCTCTTCTTCCACCAGCAAATATTCATTCTGAAATGTCGGGTGTCGATTTATTTATGTCCAGTGTCTATACTGTCTTTCAAAGAAATGTTTTTTCTTAATTTTAATATTTCATTGATCCGTCAGGTTAAAGTACAGGATTCGTCTCTTTTATCTTTTGAAGTATAAAGACTGCTGCAAAGTTGACTTGTGAATAATATTTATTTGTTTGTTTATTTTTTTGCTAAAACCAGTTCACACTTAATTGTCAGTTATGGAAAATGAATAGATGTAAAACTTAAAACACTATTGATGGCCCTTGTACTGAAGTTCTCCTCAGCACATCCGTCATGGCTGGACTATGGTTTATAGTTAGAGAGGAGAACTGACTGATCATCCGTTCAGCCTGGTTCCTCTTTAGATTTCTTTCTCAAGTCTCAGAGAGTTTTTCTTTGCCATCCTCGGTTCTGGGGTGCTCATTATGAATAAATACTTCTTTGTGGAAAGGTCGATTGGTAAGTGAAATGTATCAATAGCACTTTAATTAAATAAAAGAAAAATGCCGGTGCTGTGTGTACACGTTATGTAACGGTGTTTTTAATGTGTTCTTTGTGTAGAACCTTCCCAAAGAATCTGCAACACCCTTTTTTTTGCTGACTTGAGGTACCTTATAATACCCACGGGCAGATGGACGAGTTAGTTCATTTCTTCTGGTTCTGACCTTGAGACCGAGCTTCTTAAGAGAAGTTGCTTGCTCGGGCAAGAAGTGCATTCTGGTCCCTTGGGGTCACGTTCCTGTGAGCAGCATAATGTCAGCTGTGCTTCACTGTACACCCCCAGCGGAGAACAGAAGAGTCTGTTTCCACTCTGTGTGCTCTCCCCAGGAAAAGCAGGGGCGAAAGGACTGCTAATCCTCCAGCAGTTTTTCCTTTCATAACAGTGACGGATCAGAGAGCCACTGTAGCACGCGGAGGTCGTTAATCTAGAATTAGAGAAACTTTGGTTTCTGTCTCGGATGCTGTTGTATTTGTGATTGGTTGGACAGTTATACTAATAGTCTTGTTCTAATACTTGATTGTTTCTATAGTGACAACAGGGCCTTGTACATAACAACGACGCTAATAATGGTAAACAGATTAACAGATTTGTTTACTGAAGGGAAAAAATATGAGTTCTGTAAAGTGATTAAGGTGTAAAGTTTACGTTTATGGTCAGAACCTTCAGTGTCAGTCACAGGAAAGTCTTCAAGACAGTGTTTTCTCTTTCGAGAAGCTAGTCAGGGAACTGAACAGCTGTGAAGAGAAAACAGTTGTTCTAATGAATGAAAAATGAAAAGTTTTCTTGCTGCTAGGTAAAAAGGAAAAATAAGTCATGGGACATGCTGTTAAGTTTCATTTTAATGCAGCTTCGCTGAAAACAAGGGAAATTATACCTGGTTTTAAATAATACCTTGTAGCACAGTCTACCAGATTTAATGTGAATTCAAATGACTTTCTACCCTGCACATTATTTACTAATAAATGTTGATAAAAATGTGTTAAAAATGTATAATTCTTTCCTGCTTATGACAAAGCAGAATGTAATTTATTCCTGTATATGATACAGTTTGCATTAATTACTTCAGATCTCCAATCACTTTCATTTCACTTCTGGAAAGTTACCAAAAATGTACTAGGAATTTTCCACCCCTTTGCAGTTATACTTATAAAACACCCTTGGACGATTTTTCTTTTCTTCATACTGAACCTCAATTTCACTCATGATTAGTTCAATCTCATGATTTCAATCGTCGTTTATTAAAAGAAAACGGGAAATCCTGGCGTTTTAGGTTTTCATTTTGATATAATGTTATATTGATTATTTATGGTAATTATAATTAAAGTGATTAACCTGTGCTGCTTGGCCACCTTCTATTTTAAAATTTTCCATCTTTCATGAATTCACTTCTTTCTGTTTGATCTGTGGTGTTCGTTTAGCTACATTTTCTAGCGTCAATTAATGGTTCAACTTTAAAGCTTTTTGATCAACTAACCGTCAACAAGATTTACAGATTTTAGCTCTGACCTTTTTCCCTTTAGATTGGAATCTAAAAATAGTGAAAAAGTGACTTACCGCTTATGATGGTCTGCATAACTTCCCGTGGTTACAAAACAGCTGTACAGAACTGGCATCTAAAAATAGGGCATACCTCATTTAAGTTAATACCACGGCTGTGTCTATATTTAAGCACCTTTTGCTGTTTCCCTTGAGAGCTGTGTGTCGACCACCAGAGCTGTATTTGAGTACACTCACTCTAAAACTGTTCTAACTCGGATAGCCTGGTGATACTACCTTGATATTATACACTTAAAAGTAAAAACTGCGCTAAGGTCAACACTGATGCTTGCACTGAGGATATTTTCAAAACACTTGGCATGGCCACGGTGTCAGCCCGGAAATGGCTGGGTTAATTTTTGAGTAGGGATATAATAAGGCGTTGTCATAGGATGCAAAAAAAAAAACTTGAAGGAGCATGCTGATGTTAGCATATGCGTCTATCACCGTTATAAAAGGAAAAAAAAAAGATTTTCCAGAGATTTTTAAGTTATGCCAACTCTGTGCTGCTGTAATGTATATTACCAAAGAAGAAGACAGCAGAAGATGGTGTGTTTAGCCGATTTGGAGCTCTACTTCTGGTTAAAATAATGCTTTCAGTTGCTGCTTCCCTGCATTAAAAGCCTTCGTTATTTAATACAATTTTGAGCAGCTTTTCTAATTCTAACAATTTGTTTTTTTAGGATATACCGTGTTTTAGATTTTTTGTTTTTTTATTATGCTTTTTTTTTTCAGAAAAATACTCATTGTCTTGCAAAATTTACAATTCATAAGTATGAGTTTCTTCAGTCATAATCTGTCTTAATTTAAATTTTGTGGATTGTTATTATTTATTTATTTATTTATTCATTCATTCATTCATTCATTCATTCATTTATTTATTTAGCTCACAATCACTTAATAAAGCCAGTGTCATGAATCAAATAGAATTGAATCAAACCTTTACTTGAGTGTATCATTAAAGCCCTATTGTTGAGCCTGGGTCACCTCTTGGGGTTTTTCTTTTTTTTTTCTTCTTTTTTTTTATGTAAGTCATGAAACTAAATTGATTTTAAAGGCTGTCTGGATTTTGAGGAAGGATTAGCACTGATTACACTGGAAAATAAACATCAATTAATAGCATAAAGATATTTCCCTAGGTAGTATATGGATGAACCAGCCGAACATCCAGGGACACACGGCTATAAAGCCTTATCAAACCTCAAAGTTTCACCATTGGCTCAGAATTATTACGTTAGTTAGAAGATGCTGCATGAAGTATGTTTTTCCATCAGTTATAATCATGAATGATGCTCAGCGTAACTGAACGCTGATTATAAAAAAAAAAAAAAAAAAATCAGCTTGCTTTTGTTTTATTTCTTCACCCCCATCGTCTGTCTTCCTTCCAGAGCTCTGCCGCATCGATGAGCTCTTGTGCCAAGACGAAAACGCCATCCTGAGTTTCGAGGCCATCAGGAACATCCACAAACAGATGGACGACGACGCCAACGGAAACGTGGACTTTGCCGAGACTGATGGGGTTAGTGTTTTGCTTATGAGATGTCTGCTCTGCTAAAATTCTAGCACAGTTGCTGCAAAGCAGAGGTGTTTACTAAATTATTCATGGCTTTTGGTCCGTGTTCAGGGTTTATATCCGTGAGGGAGGACCTATTTTTCTTGCTCCTCTTCTGTTTTATAGCTTTGCTCTTCCTTCCTTCCTTCTTTTCCTGTTTAGGTCAGAAGATGTCATTTCTGTAGAAAGTGGTTATAATAAACCCCAGAGTAGTACTGCAATACTCCATGAGTTTTAACAACACGGGAGGTATTCAATTCTATATATATTTTAGGGCAAGACCTCACTTTCCAAGACTAGGCTAGCAAGCCCTGCCACTGTTTTAGTGTAGATGAAAAACACTTTTCAGAGAACACGTGGGGTACAGTGGTGCTGGCACGCCTGTGACCCCTTTAGAACATTCTGTATTTCTGTGAAAGTATGACAATATTATCACGATCAATCCTTAAACTAGACAAAGATTAGTTAAGATGTTTATCAGTGGGATGACCATCTGGTGTGAGCAGGCAATCCTGTCTGATATAAAGGGTGAATAAGTGTTACTTGCTTTTTAAATAACAATCACGTATATCTTCAGCAGTTCCTTCCGGCAACATCAGTCCTTACCAGATTTTAAAGTGCTCATGAGTGTTACGACTCTAGAGCTCAGAGACATGCTGCCTTTCTGATTGGCTGTTCCAGCCTGGTAGTGACAGGAACTCGTTGATAACATTTATTTTTGTTCCTAAACCAACTGACGACAGGAAAGTCGAGTTGGAAAAACGTTAGCTGCGTAAGACATGTTGGATTCACCGTCACGCTCATCTCTGGCAGCGTCCTCGTCCTTAGAGTCACTAGAATGCGACGTCAGTCTCCACAAGGGATGTCAACCCCGCCCCACATGCTGAGGTCACTTCTAGGGATAAACTGCTAACCCCCACAGTTCAGCCCCCGCTAGTAATTCAACGGATAAAATTACCAGATTTGTGCTTTTTTATGGTCATTTATGTTAAAATAAGCGTCTGAATCGCTTAAATATGTTACATACACACTAATTATGCTGTAAGGATGAACGATACTGCTGCTCTTTAAAGAACAGGTTCTAATAAAATTCGATCTTCACAAAAAAGGTGGTTTCTGAGGACCTTGGGGGGAAAAAAAAGGGTTGTTGATCCTGGTTATGCTAGAAAAGGTTATGAAATGATCTCTTAAGGAGGGGTATCCAACCCTGTTTCTGGAAAGATACCTTCCTGCAGGTTTTATCTCCACCAAGAATCTAAAACACCTCTTTTGGCTGATCAACAATTTTTTAAGGCATTAATCAGATGGTCAGTGCACGATAAGGGTTGGAGCCAAAGTCTTCAGGAAGGTATCTCTGTAGGAACAGCATTAGAGACACCTGCTCTAAAGTTCTAGGACTCAATCCACAGACACTCATAATGGAAATCAAGACCATTGTTGGTCAGCCACTCCTGGAGAGAGGAGCAAAGAGGACCCCAACAGCAGGGTGTGCAATAGTCCCCAAGGTTACAAAGGAATCCAGGGTATCTTCTGAGCACCTAAAGGGCTCTCACACGTTGACTATTGTTAATATTAATGAATACACCAAGAGATGGCAGACTGGTAAGGAGAAAGCGTTGCTGTATGTCTACATATTGGAAAATAATTTGGAGCCAAAATTGAACTTTTTCATAATTTGGAGAAATTAAACTTGCCATTCAACAACTTTTTCTTACTCATGACACATGGTGCTGGTAGTGTCTTTGTTGGTGCCACATGTTATTGAGTCATACACCTTTCCAAGCCAGCAGAAGACGGCTGTAAGTAGAGGAATTCAGGAGGAGTAACTCCCCCTGAAGAGCTTTATTGATGCAGGTCTCTGCTGAATGTCTAAAGATCTTGTCTGTTAACTAACTAAGCATTTCTCAGGCTTAGCTTGCTAGGTAATGTAGCTAATATCCCTAATGCAAAATGCTTTGACAATTTTTTTTTTTTTGTAGCTCTCCTAAAATCTACTTCAAGAAACTACATAGGCAATGCAAGATATCAAGGTCATGCTCTAACTGTCGGGTTACATATAATGGATAAATTTAGCCAACATGAAAACAAAATTGTACGTTCATGAGCAGTCTACGACTTTAGTCTCTCTCCAATTTAAACACTCGTTGCAGGCCAGGTCATTGTTTAGCCACTGAAAGAACATTATCCAAAAGGTTTACAGGGAGTTACTAGCTTGGAAATAGCTCTCCGTTTTAAGTTTTTAAATGGGTATTGTGCTGGAACAACTTGCGCTTGGACAAAGTTACCCCGGTGTACCTGCCTGTTTAAAAACGATTTATTTCAGAACAAATTGAGCCCAGTGGTCGCAACTTGCTCCAAAACATCTTGCTGTCTGAACGCAGTCGGTGCCCAGCAGTGCAGACCAGCAGAGGGTTTTTGTGCACAGTTGGGTCCATCAGGGGTATTAGGTGGTTTCACAGGTTTTCACTGCAGGTGGGTGGTTTTTCTCCGGAGGTTTGTTAGCATGTAGTCCTTCCTGATTCTTGCTTGCCACCACTTACAGAGTGACCATGTGAAGATGTAGGAAAGTGGGCGCGACTTGCAACTTGTTCCTGCTGCCCATGTAAAAGCAGCTTTAGTGATTATGTATAATAATAATAATAAGAAGAAGAAGAAGAATGATGTTTTATTCGCTTATTTCATTTATTTACTGTATACAATACTGTATACCATCTGAAGGGGGCATGTTGGTAAAGACGTTTTGTTCACTTACTTAATTTTAAAGACCTTCCAGATAGGTTCACCCTTTGCCATCATCTTCTGCATGAAGGAAATGGAGTTTAAGATGCTGGGAAATGTGATGTAAATATACTGTGATGTCTAAAAGTGTTAGA
Organism: Neosilurus hyrtlii; assembly: GCA_028564935.1. Classification (NCBI taxonomy): domain Eukaryota; kingdom Metazoa; phylum Chordata; class Actinopteri; order Siluriformes; family Plotosidae; genus Neosilurus; species Neosilurus hyrtlii. Next base: position 2,382 of record JAOUQZ010045498.1, on the reverse strand, counting down.
GAGACGAGAGAGTTTGTTGTTTTGATAAGTTACAGAGTTCCTAAAATAAATGCAGCCCACATGTGTTATGATCATGTAACGTATGAATAAAACAATCTGTGGCCACAACCATTTCCAAACTAGTTTATAGTAAATGTGAGAAGAGAGTTTGTAGTAAAGTTAGGTGGATGTCGTGTGCGTGGAAGTTTTGGCATATGGTATGAAGATGCGCCTCTCTCTGTGATTAACGCAGAGGTTGCTTATGCCTCATGAATCAATTACTACACAGGTTTACTGCTAACCTTACATAACAGACTGAACTGTAACTCTTGAGATTTTATATTGGGATGTACAAACCATGAGCAGACCTCCACCCATGAACAGGAAACAGATGTGAAAGTTACGTAATTTAAAGCACCAGACTGACATTGACTAAAGCGCATCCGTCCATCCTGAAATTCCTTGTGGGCACTCTGTTTTTTCATTCCCACAACATATTTTGGCCCAATTTTTTTTATTTTTTTTACTTACTACAAAAGGCCCATGAACTAGTACAAAGTCTCAGCTCAAAGGTAAAGGCCACAAATCGTTTTTTTATTTTTTTATTTTTTTATTTGTTTTACTATGCAAAGCTGCATTGCGATGGTGTCAATTGTAAAAAGTGGCATACAAATAAAATTGAATTCAACATGAGGTCATCATATAGAAAAATTGAGCCAATCCCCTGCCTGGATTTGGACCAAATTTTCACCAGTTACTATTTACGAAATGCCCACGGACCGGTGCAGGTTTTTACGGACATGGGTCAAGGATAAGGGTCACGGTTCAGGCAAACTCCTGAAAGGTGTTATTGGGACACATTTCATAAAGTGTTTGATTTTGCAGATTCTTTATTTGAAGGGAATGCCACCAGTTGGGAATGTTCACCAGGCAATAGCTTTTCCTCATTTCCAAGGATAGCCCGGCGCTCACTGGGCCATATTTCCAAGCCAGAGCTTTTGAAAAGTCTTGAGTTGTCTTGCAGTGTCTGGTGGTCGAAGCTACTTATTTTTTGGTTTAACACAGGTGGGGACAAAAATGTAAAAGTAACCCTGCTGAGATCGATAAACAGCGTAAATGTGACGACATAATCCAACAATAAATGTCCACTAATCCATGTAGATTTATATCATTTAAATCAGACAAGATGAGGTACAAGGTGATTATTTATTTATTATATAACTTTGCACGCGGTCAGGGAGATGAGAAGGATTACATTGTAAACATTGTAATTTGATTGAATCTCGGAAGTGAGGTTGCACCCAGTGTTCGCGAGGAAGGTTTATACATGGCCTGCTTGTACCTTAAGGACACCAGCCAGTCTAAAAATAGCTGCAGGAAACCTCGTAGTAGAAAACATGCCCCATGCCTGCGTTGTTTGGGAAATCCAAAACTCCCCCAGTGGGTTTCCTTTGGGTGTGTTGATCCACCCGATCTGAACCGTAGTGAAAGACTAGTGCCTCTCCTGGCTTCTTGTCATATGTACAGTATGTCGTGGGGGGGGAGTGTCATCTTACTCCAGCCAGCTTTTTTTCCCCCCCATCTGTACACAGGACTGTTCTGAGAACAGCTTTTGCTTTGTAATACCAAGGTTTTTACACCCCTCTTTAATTCGTTCACTGACCCTTACTATGTCAGTGTTGACTGAAACCTTATTGTATGGTACTAACGAAGTGACAGCTTCGTGTTAATTATTACTTAGTGCAGTAATGTGGATGGCCCTGTAGCTTTGACGCATTCCTTGTCTAGACATACAGCATGAAGGTGTGATTTTTGTTTCCACAGCAGAAAGCGACAGCTCGACGAATCACATAGGTTGTTTATGGGCATTGCTTGGACTGCTAACAATGTTAAACATTTATCATGCTAGCTGCAGTTTCTAACATGAGGTTTGTAGAATTTTATCTTGACGTGTTGTCGTTGGCTTACTGGTGATCTGTCTCCTCGTGCGACATCTTTCGCATGTTGGTTATTGACCGAAAGAGATTGCTGACGGGCTTTTTTTCACTGTTTTTAAATGATCCTCTCGGGGGGGGGGGGTTGTTTTTTAATTTGGAGATGCTTGCTCTCTGGATTCTTTGAATGTTCGTTGAGACCTTTCATTGCTAAAAAGGTTGAATTTAATTAAGCAACGTCTAGATTCAGCAGAGGTGGCAGTAATCCATCCTGGGTAGCACTCGTCTAATTTTAACCCTTTATTAATTAATATTAATTCTGGACGTTACTTTCTCACATGGGTAATATACAGTGTTTCCCCGATAATAAAACACTGTCTTATTTTTTTTCTGTTTAAAAAACACCATAGGGCTTATTTTCGGGGTAGGTTTTATTTTAATTAACATTAACAGTAATTTCAATAAACAG
>JAOUQZ010045497.1:0-10326 GCA_028564935.1 Neosilurus hyrtlii | reverse complement strand
AGTGAAGGTAAACAGTGCACCTCTCTGAACAGTGTCTGGGAGGCTGCGGTTGCAGCTGCACAAAAAGTTGATTCTGAGCAGATAAAGAAACTGACTGACTCCGTGAATGGAAGGCTTGTGACTGTTATCGGAAAGAAGGGGGGCTATATTGGTCAATTTCTTTCTTTCTTTATTTTTTTATTTCAGAAATGTTTATTTGTAAATTTTGAGTTTGTTTATTGTTCTCACTTTAACAAAGTGAGAAGAAAATCTTTGATTTTCATTTAGTTGCATAATAATTCTGCACACTAACAGTTGCCTATTAATGGTGTACATATAGATATTCTCTTAAAAAAGCCAAAACTTTTACTACTTAAATGTTCAGGTTTGAGGGTTTGTTAACATTTTGGATTGAAAAAGAGCACTGTATAGTTGTACAATAACAATTAATCCTCATAAATACAACTTGCCTAATAATTGTGCACACAGTGTAGTTTTAGTCAAAAGATTCATCTTCAGGTACAACAAGGAATTCATACAGGAGAAAAGCCGCATCACTGCTTGGAGAGTGGGGAAAGTTTTGGTGACCCAAGGGCCTTTCACAATCTCATGCGAAGTCATGTAAGAAAGAAGTTGTAATGTTGCAGATAATGTGGATGGAGCTACACTTATTCAAGACCATTCCGCTTTAAAATACCACCTTCAGCTCTTGACATGTGAGTTTGTTAAATTAAGATGCGTACTATTTACACAGCATCAAATCAATAAATAACACAGAATCATTTTATTTTCTTAAAAGGGACTTAAAAGTTTGAAAGTATTTTTCATGTTAACAAACACAGCAGCTTTACCGCAAGAAGTGCCCATCAAGCCAGTCCAACTTGTGGGAGGTTCTTCAGGAATATTGGGGTGAAACTACTTCATCTTACCTCAACGAACTGAAGGTCTGCGAGGCTCTGAAGGATTTTAGACAAAAGCCAAGTTTGAAGTAGAAATTCTAAGTAAAAGATATTATTTTTAACCTTGCCAATGTTTTGATTATATTTCATATTCTTTTTGTAACCTATTTCATGGATCTAAGTCTGTTTTCATGGAAAGTTTTATTGCATGAATTATTATCCTTTGGTGAATAATTGTTATCATTCTTTCTGAGTAAGAAGCAGAATGTACTGATCATTTATAGCATTAACACCACTTGACAGGTCTGCAGCTGGGCAGCACCATCCACAACATTTTGCAATGTTTTCCACAGCATTTTGAGTGTTTGGACGCCTTTCTGTCATAGCCAACAATAACACTTTCAGCGGTTTGTTCTACATTTACAAATACATTTACATTTGTTCAATAGGTATTAATATTTTCAAGCAGCTGTATTTAATAATTTTCTTATGTTTTCCAGATGTAACACTGCTCAGATTGTGGGAAGAGATTTAAGGTTTAGAGCCGTTTCTGCCGATGTCAGTGTGACCACACCGTAAAGAAGCCGTATCACTCAACCCAGTGTGGAAAAAGTTTTGGGGTTTTTTTGTTCCAGTATTGTCAAACACAGCGCATCCACACAGGAGAGAAGATGTATGATTGTGGACTGTGTGGGAAGTGTTTTAATCGTGAGCGTTATCTCAAACGACATCAGCACATCCACACAGGAGAGAAGCCGTTTCACTGTGAACTGTGTGGAAAGAGTTTCAATCGTCAGAGTCATCTCAAACAGCATCAGCGCATCCACACATGAGAGAAGCCGTATTGCTGTGAACTGTGCGGAAATAGTTTTGCTAGTAAAAGTTATCTCAAACAACATCAGCGCATCCACACAGGAGAGAAGCTGTATTGCTGTGAACTGTGCGGAAATAGTTTTGCTAGTAAAAGTTATCTCAAACAGCATCAGCGCATCCACACAGAAGAGAAGCCGTTTCACTGTGAACTGTGCGAAAATAGTTTTACGAGTCAGAGTTCTTTCAAACAACATCAGCGCATCCACACAGGAGAGAAGCCGTATAGCTGTGAACAGTGTGGGAAGAGTTTTGTTGCTCGATGTCATCCCCAACGACACCAGCACATCCACACAGGACAGAGGCCGTATTTCTGTTCCAAGTATGGAAGTAGTTTTACTCGTTTAAGTCATCTCCAGCGACATGAACGCATCCATAAAGAGTGAAGCCATACCACTGCAACACCGGCGCCTTCACACGGGGGAGGCGTCACCGCTTGGAGTATGGGAAAAGTTTTCGTAGCCTGAGATCCTTACACAGGCATGAGCAAAGTCATGCAAGAAAGAAGTTGCAGATGACGTGGATGGAGCTACACTTATTCGACAAGAAGTGTCGTAAAATAAAGTTATCGTAATATTTATACAGCGTCATAGATATCAGAGTTTGCATGTGTCCAGATAATTAATATAAGTAAGTAAGGTGAATTTTGTGGTAAAGTTCAAATAAATTTGTGCATTAAAAAAAAAAAAGATTTTAAAGGCTAATTACTTGTGGAAATAAAAATGAGTTATTATTACCATAGGGAAATCTGACTATTCAGATTATTTGAACTATAGATGGAAAGACAGCTAGATGAAAAAGTAACATGGAAAATAGACTGTTTTGTTCAAATAACAAAGTACTTTTTGTCCTCCTCTTGACCAAGATGGCAGGCACATTTGATGCCAAAACTGGGCCTTTGGTCCAATGAATCTAGACTGTGGCTGCCATGTTACACAGACTGTGACTTCCGGAAGTAGCAAAAGCGTCACCACACAGTGACCACACGTGCATTTAAATCTCACAGTAATTTAAACATTTTTTAAAAAGTCTTGTGTATGAAAAGGTAAATTATAATTCTTCTTAATGTCCAGGGGTACATCTTAAGTCTGAAAGGGGTAGTTAATAAGGTATATAGAAATATAAACAGGGAGTACCACACCCCTAGCTGTAAGGATGTGAGGGGTATTTTCATGTGTCAGAATACAAACAGAATATCACTGCCTCTGATTAAACTGATTCAAGGGTCAGATCCAAAGTGTAAGGACAGATCATTTAGCAGCACCCTGTTCTAAGACACTACACATCATAGGACCAATAAATCAACTAGGATTGCATAAATCAAAATATTAAGTATGACCAGAATTGCAGATAAATTTATTAAAAAAAACACAAGAAGGTATGGACCAATATATGGATACAACGATGTCGTACTCACGTGCTGAAGGAAGGATGCCAAAAAGATTTGCAGTCAACCAATTAAAAAGTTTGAGTAATTAAAATTACAAATTAAATAAGATTTTTTGTAATAGTGCAAAAGTGACAGGTAAGTTCAGTAATACTGACAGATTTAATTACATCTCTTACCTTTTTTACTGCTTTTCCATTGTATCCTTTATAAGCCTTATGTGTTGTGCACACCATAATAAGTCAGATGGTCTGAAGTGTTCACAACACACATAATCATGCAGTGAGGGCTGACACAATTGAGATGGTTGAGGGCCCTTATCCATCTTTGTTGTAATGGTGGCAATCTGTAAAATAATTGTAAATTCCATTGATGTTTTAATGATGTAGGATTATTCCAGCCATGCACAAATATCATTAACAAATAATTTCATTCTTCGAAATCATCCACAAAATCTCACTTTCTCCATCTAAACGACCCTCTGTTCACACTTAAAGCGTTTGTGTTATTCAGAAACATTCCAATGTCACCCTAAAAGCATCATTAAACACTGGAAGAAGACTCTTTTTTTTTAAACAAACCCCCATTATCAGCTTAAGAGGATCAATATTTTGCACCAGTAAGCTAAAGGAAGTGTTAAGTTAAGTTGACCTTAATGACTCAATGTAATACAAACTAATAAAAACATGGCCAATTCCCTATTAACTAACTCAGTTAAACTTTTATATAACTCAAGTGTCACATCGTTATTCAAAGGCAAGCGAAAATGTGGATTCTCACACACACAAAAGTAAAACTGAGTGTAATTTCTTAGAATACATATCAGGATGACCAGGTACTGTTTAAGTGCAGCACGGTTGCGTAGTGGTTAGGATGTCCGCCTCATAGCAATTTCTGTGTGGAGTTTGCATGCTCTCCCCATGCTTGGTTTCCTCCCACAGTCCAAAGACTTGCACATTAGGCTAAATGCCCTAAGGTGTGAATGTGAGTGTGTGCTGGGCCTGCAATGTTCTGGTGATCTGTTCAGGGTGTACCCCACTTTCACTCATTGCTGGCTGAGATAGGCTCCCCAGCCTCCCCATAACCCTAACCCCTAACCCTAACCCTAACCCTAATAGGATTAAGCAGTTCAGTAGATAAGTGAGGTACTGTTTATGCTGAAACTGTGTCAATAATCATGTCAGTTGTCCATATATGTTGAAAATACATTCATTCATTCATTCATTTATTGTTTTTCTGAACTGCTTAATCTTAATTAGGGTCATGGGGAGGCTGGCGCCCATCTCAGCTGACTGGGTGAGGGCAGAGTACACCCTGGACAGCTCGCCGGGCAGAGACATGCTGACGGCAACCCAATGGTCCACAGCAATGGTTTTTTTACATGCCTCTGACCACAGACTTAATATGCATGAAATTTGGACTTAAATTTACCATCCCAGAACACGTGCATAAAAGAGGAACTTTGAGAAAGGATCTTCGGTGTCACATCGAGGGTCAGCAGTGCAGTCACAACAGTCTTTCTTATAGAGAGGTGTTCATCATTCTTTGGAAGAGGATGCGTGTAAATTTGTATAGGGCCTAAAATATTAAAGCAGAGCAGCATGGCGAGAGTATGATAGGGAAAAAGAGAAACTCTCCAGAGTCTTTTTTTAACCTGCTCCAATAGGATGATTCTTAACCTTGACAATGATTTGACTATATTTCATATTAATTTTGCAACATATTTGATAGACCTAAGTTTTCTGTTGACCCCAGACTTTTAAAATTTAATGTGAATTTTAAGTAAAACATCAGGCATTTGTGCACATAAATTGCGGTTCTCTGGAGATAGCATCTCTGCTCAGTGCTGAACTGTTGGCTATTGGCCAGAGGGCCAAGTACCAGCTCATTAATATACATAAAGTTTGTACTCAAATGTACCATTCCAGAATACATTAGCTCGGCTTCACTAGAATGGGCTAAAACGCTACTCAAGGAAGAGCTTCATGAGAAACGCTACTACACAAGAACAGGGAAAAGTCCACACAAAAACGCCCAAGACTGGGAATCGCACCCAGGCCTTCTTGCTGTGAAGCGGAAGTGCTGTGCTGTGAGGCGGAAGGAAAACAGCAAAATAGTTGAACCACGCATATACGGTAGTATTCATACTATATGTGTGGTTCAACTATTTTGGTGGACAAAATAGCTTCAATCCAGGTCAAGTAATAATTCTGTGTGATTTCTTACCCTCATTTGAGCTAATAAATCAGTTACTATAAATTCCTACACAGTTTGGGTGTCAAAACACCAACACTGTGATTAATTGAGTTCCCTTTATATCACAAAATAAACATCTGCATATTAATTGGTGTTGAACATAGCACCAGGGTTAATCTTATTACAGCTTTAAAGAGAAACGAGGATCCTTTATATAGATGATTAATGATTGTGTATATATTATTTCTGTGTAAAAATGCTGGTAGTTTATTAAGCGATTTCATGCACATTAATGGTGGAAAATACATCATCATCAATTATTCCTACATTATTTGGTAGATAATGCAGGTAGAGAAGGATTATCCTACATATTTTGGTGGATAATGGGGACATAATATTATCAGTTTTATTATCCTACATTAGTAAACTTCTTCGTATTTGCCACTGTAAACACATAGGGACACATCAACAGTTTATCACCTGTAACGTCACCCCATTAGTCGTGATGTGAGCGATGATCTTGTGTGTTTAGTTCACAGCTCTTTTGTGTTCGTCTTGTCTGATCACTAAAGCAGGCCTTAAATGGGGCGGTTTGGGCAGTGTTTCAGCACTGTGTTGGACTGCATTGACATCGTCTCTACACCATGTCTGTGTTTGCCGTCGACCGCCACTGACCACAAGATTTTCTAAATGTCGTCTATCTGCCTTGTTGTCACCTTTTCGTAACATTTCTGAACCACTTTCAGTACAGCCTATCCACACTGTGTTTTCACCTCCCACTCACTCAATTATTTTGCCGCTCCGCCTTCAAAACTGGCCGTGTCAGGCTGTTTCACTACACCGCCGTCACATTATGTGAGGCCCCCATGCGAGGCCAGCTTAACATTATATTCACTGAGGAGTTTAATCTAAAATGTAACTTGGGTAGCGATGTTTATTTTGCTCCCAAGTATTTAAAAAGTAGGACTGGGTTTGGCATATAGACTAATACTAAAGGCAGTAAAGTGATATTTATTCTGTGGTGTGTTTTGGGGGGATGATACTAATGGTGGCAGCACAGTGGTATAAAGTGGTTAGCACGTCCACACCACAGCAAGAAGGTCCTGGGTTCGAGTTCCGGTTCAGCGGTTTCTGTGTGCAGTTTGCATGTTCTCCCCATGCTTGTGCAGGTTTCCTCCACGTACTTCAGTTTCCTCCTACAGTCCATAAACATGCACATCAGGCTAATTTGCTGTACCGAATCGCCCCTAAGTGTGAGTGTGTGTTGGCCCTGCAATGGTCTGGCGAGCTGTTCTGGGTGTACCCCACCACGGCCCAGTGTCATGCTAGACTACAGTGCTGTAAAAGTGTGTCCATGCATGAGCTGAACCAGAGGCACATGCACCACCTCACATGACTGTAGAGGAAGTTTTAACAGGCATCAGGAGATCCTGTAACATTTTGTCTTCATAAACAAAAGTCAGGTGCTATTTGTGACTCTAGGTTTCTTAAATGTTTAGTCAGCCGTTCATTTTGCTTCAACATAGTGTTTGTTTAACATTTTTTTATTCACAAAGGTCACGAGTTTTAGTTGTGAGGCAGAAGTTTCTAGTCGACTTCACTCTTCCACCTTAAATGATACACTATTGTGCCTGTAGAGGGCGCCAAGGAGAAACTTTTTATTTTTTATGTATGTTACACAACATCAACACCACATTTAAACAAATAAAAGTATTAAGACTTGATCTTTTATAATGAATTATTGTTGCTGTGCGTTAAGAGGAATAAAACATTACAGGTAGTGCTGTTTCTGTGGGGGGAAAAAAATCAACATTGGATTAACAGTAACAGTAACATTACATTTGCACTGGGATTGAACACCACTCCTGCACTGATTTATTTCCGATACCAGCATGCCCCTGAGGTTTTATTATACATCCTTTATGCATCATTGCCAGATGGCCATATATACACTCCAACATTGCAAAATGTGTTTTAATGCAATTCTTCGTAATGCAAAATATAGTTTACTTTAGCTATTATATATAGTTACAATCACTATGTATAGTTTTTCAACAATATGTTTATTGAAGGTGATTGCATGATTACAACAATATACAAAGACTAGGTGTATTTAGTAAAGGCACTTGTGCCCATTGAGAGACCATCCAGGTTTCATAATAGAATCTTCACAGATTATAGCATATGATTGTGGTCCTGTACAGGGAATTATTACACTGTTTCCTGCAGTAAATAAGACAAATTATTGTTCTTAATATACTGAATGTAACACCCCCACACTTTCTGAAAAATCTCTTGTTTATCTTTTAAAATATATGTAATTTTTTCCACTGGTAAACATAAAAACACTCCTTTGAACCATTGACTAATACTTAGTTGGCCAATCTTTTTCCATGTTAGAGATATCACGCTCTTTGCTTGTAATCTCCCCATGTTTATGAAGATTTTTTCATAGCGATTTATATTATGTCCTACATATTATAAGCCCAGTATGAAAAATGTGGGTTCCCACACTAGTCTACTTGACAAGTTGACTGTAACTATTGAATATAATTAGATTACCATAATTATAATAACATATGATGGTAGTAAAGATGGTGATTTTTCTTAGAAATATTAATAATATTTTATTATAAAGAGTTTTTCTTTTTTTATGAATACAGCCAACAAGTCTCAGTTATTAACTTCTCCCAAGTACATTTTGAGGCCAATTTATACTTAAGTATGGTGTAGCTATGTACTATACATCTTAGCCTGTGCCCATAGTCTGACGTGTACCTCTCCTCAAAAGTAATTACATGTTGTGGCAACGCAAACCACAACAACTGTGTGCAAAGCAGGCCTCACTCATTCACTTACTCACTCAATCAATAATTTGCTGAACTGCTTATGACTACTATGATGGTCATGGAGAGGCTGGAGACCATCTCAGCAGGCACTGGGCGAAGGTGGGGCGAAATCTGAACAGCTTGCCAGTGCATTGCAGGGCATGAATTTACACTCACATCCGCACCTAGGGGTGATTTGGAACAGCCAATTAGCCTAATGTGCATGCCTTTGTACTGTAGAAGGAAACCAGAGTACCCAGCTGGAACCCATGCAAGCACAAGGGAGAGCATGCAAACTGCACACAGAAATGCCTGAGCCTCAGACTCGAACCCAGTACCTATTTGATCTGAGGCAGATATGCTAACCACTGCACCACCATGGCACCCTAATAGCTCAACATCAACTCATCATATTATTGATCAAAACCATAGTGAGGGTAGATCAGAAACACTTAATTCTTGTAATGTAATGTAATTTAATATTATATTATAATAAATTATTATAATATAATGTAATATAATGTAATATTATCATATAATACGATATAATATAATATAATGCAATGTAATGTAATATAATATAATATAATATAATGTAATATTATAATATAATATAATATAATGTAATGTAATGTAATATTATATTATAATATAATATAATGTAATATAATATAATGTAATATAATATAATGTAATATAATATAATGTAATAATATAATATAATATAATGTAATATAATATAATGTAATGTAATGTAATATTATATTATAATATAATATAATATAATATAATATAATATAAGTTAATGTAATGTAATTTTATAATATAATGTAATATAATATAATGTAATATAATAATATAATGTAATATAATATAATGTAATGTAATGTAATGTAATGTAATATTATATTATAATATAATATAATGTAATGCAATGTAATGTAATTTTATAATGTAATGTAATATAATATAATAGAATGTAATTTTATAATGTAATGTAATATAATATAATAATGTAATATAATATAATGTAATTTTATAATGTAATGTAATATAATATAATATAATGTAATGTAATGTAATGTAATGTAATATTATATTATAATATAATAATATAATATAATATAATGTAATGTAATGTAATGTATTGTAATGTAATATAATATAATGTAATAATATAATATAATATAATGTAATAATATAATATAATATAATATAATGTAATATAATATAATATAATGTAATGTAATGTAATGTAATGTAATATAATATAATATAATATAATGTAATATTATAATATAATATAATGTAATATAATATAATGTAATGTAATATAATATAATATTATATAATAGAATAGAATAGAAAAGTTGCTTTTTTGCTACACTCCACAGTGGTTGGTCTCCTGTACAGCTTATTATTTAAGGTGGAACGGTGAAGATAAACTTGAGTCTCGTGACGGGAGGAGGATCCGGCAGTCGGTCAGGTGAGAGAGCGGAGGGAAGGGGACGCGTTGTGCTCCCTGCAGGCTTCCTCTCGGGGTTTGGTGACACTGTGCCCTATCACCATGTTGTCGTTTGAAGACGTTAAAGACAAATTAGAGTCCGTGGGTCAGAGTCATGTTCTGCGGTTCTGGCCCGAGCTTTCGGATGAGGAGAGGAGCGCGTTTCTGGCCGAGCTGTCTCATCTGGACCCCGCCGAGCTGGAGAAGCACTGCCGGAGCGCCGCCGAGGCCGCGAGCCGAACCGCGGGGGAGCAGGAGCGGCTGTGCGGGCGCATGGAGCCGGTGGAACCCGAGTTCATCGGAGGAGTGAGGAGAAGTGATCCGGGCTCCCTGCAGGAGTGGGAGGAGGAAGGTGGGCGCTTACATCTTACTTATACACCAGTTACACCAGCACTTTGGCTGTTAGTTAGGTTTGAATTTACTTTCTTGTAAAAAAATTTTTTTTAATCATTTCCTTTTCCTGTTTGTTTGTTTATAAAGGTCTTACACTATCAGTAGTTGGAACACAAAAACAGGAACTTAAATATCATATATATATCATCACTGATTTGTGTGTGAATATTATATACACACACTATTTACAGATGTAGATGTATTCTAACATGGAGAGACAGAATATCAAAAAGAAAATCCAGAAAATAACTTTAAAGAATATATTTTAAT
>JAOUQZ010045495.1:0-10326 GCA_028564935.1 Neosilurus hyrtlii | reverse complement strand
TGCTCCTGTTCCCATTTAAGGTACCCCGCCCCCCCCCCCAAACCCCCTTGATCTGAGTGCGAAGAATTTTACATTTTAAAGACATTATGCATTTTTATATTATGTTAATTTCTTTATGTGGTTTATGATAGGATTATTTGTTTTTATTATTATAATGACTCAAAAATTTTGTTAGTTAAAATCAATCTAAAACAGAAATAGTGATAGTGGTTGTTACTATGGCAACCTAATCATTATTATCAATATTATTATTATTATTATTATTATTATTATCATATAACAATAATATTAATAATAATATTAAAATATTACATTCAGTGGGAGGGACAGTAGTGTAGTGGTTAGCACTTCACAGCAAGAAGGTTGTGGGTTCGAGTCCTGGGCTCTGAGAGGGCGGAATGAGCATGTTTGCCCCATGCATGCACGGGATTCTTCCAGGTACACTGGTTTCCTCCCACACTGTAAACACATGCATTTTAGGCTGTTCCATATTGCCCCTAGTCATGAGTGTGATTGTGAATGGTTATGTATGTTTTCTTTCCTTTGACGGCCTGGCGAGCTGTTCAGGGTGTACCCCGCCTTCGGCTCTAAGAATTAAAAGGTTCAGCAAGTCCATGAATCATTTTTAATGGACTAATAACTAAGTGACTTTAAAAATCAGACCTTTTATTTTCTATAGTAACTCTGAAGTTGAAACAGTGACTATTTATGTAAACCTTCCCTAAACAAGCATGAGTTACCGTGTAGGTACCAGTATTATAATCATACAATTTAAAAAGTGATGGTAATAGCTTGGGCGGCACAGTCTGGACGCAGTGGTTAACTGGTCCACCTCACGGCAAGAAGGTCCCGGGTTCGATTTCCGGGCTCGGGGCGTTTCTTTGTGGAGTGATGTTCTCCCTGTGGTTGTGTGGGTTTCCTCCTACAGTACAAAAACATGCACAGTAGGCTGCTTAAGATCGCCCCTAGGTGTGAGTGTGAGTGTGGATGATTGAATGTGTGTTGGCCCTGCGATGGCCGTGCAAACTGTTCAGAGTGTACTGAGTCACGACACATAACATTAAAATGAAATCCTCCGATCTTGAAAGCGTCTTTGTCACATGATGAAGGTGTGGAGTAACCCGAATGTTCTGTGAGAAGTTACATCCGTCCTTTTTATTTGAAGTTATGAAATCTAACACACAGTGGAGGTTTACTGTTGCCGTTGCTTATGTGGCTGTCAGTGTGGCAATGTTCTCGTAGTCACACACCTCACTGCAGCTCTTTCCTCTTCCTACGGTTCATTAATCTCACCAGTTCCAAAGGCACGTTGATCTGAATTCAGAGCAAGTTTTGCTTGAGGCGTTGTAGTGAAGGCTCTGCTGGTGGTATACTACAATCTATTACAGTTTAATAATTCAACCAGTTATTCAACCGTGAATCGACTCTTCGCTCTGAACCTTAGTGAACGATGCCCAGAGGCAAGAGCATTAATATTGTAATGTTTGGCTGTAAAGCAACCAATGATGGATTAGAAATGCTTAAAGGGTATTTCTGCAGAGTTCACTGCACAATATCTGAACAGTTTGTGGATAAATATACAGAAAGGTGACAAATCAAAGGGAAAACCAACAACAGCTCCGAGGCTCCATTTGTCCGTTTATTGTGAGGCATGAGTTCATTCATTTTCTAAGCCGCTTCATCCTAATTAGGGTCGCAGGGAGGCTGGCGCCTATCTCAGCCGACCCTGGATGAGGGCGGGGTACATTCTGTACAGCTCACCAGGCCATCGCAGGGCCAACACACATACAACCATTCACACTCACTCTCACACCTAGGGGCAATTTGGAACAGCCAACCGGCCAACTGTGCATGTTTTTTGGACTGTGGGAGGAAACCTGAGTACCCAGAGGAAACACAAACTATTCCAATCACGTTCCTCTGACTAATCCTCTTCATACTATAAATAATAACGGGTGTGTTCGGCAGCACGGTGGCATAATGGTTAGCATGTCCGTCTCACAGTAAGAAGCTCCTGTGTTCGAGTCCCATGCTCGGCGAGGACGTTTCTGCGTGACGTTTGCATGTTTTCTCCCTGTTTCCTTGGTTTTCATCTGGGAACTCCTGTTTCCTCCTACAGTCCAAAGACATGCAAAGTAGGCTAAACGGCTCTTCCATATCGCCCCTAGGTGAGTGTGAGTGTGTGTTGGTCCTACAATGGACTGGATTGCAGTTCAAGATGTACCCTCCCTTCACCCAGAGATGGCAGAGATAGGCTCCAGCCTCCCCGTGACCATAATCGAGTTAAGTGCTTCGGCACATGAATGAATGAATAATGATGGGCGTGTGGTGCCCTCAAGGATGACCTTGCCCCTTCCACAGAGAATTGTGAGAGAATTGTGTTTATTCTTATTCCGGTACAGAGACTTCCAGACACTGGTAGGTCCAGCGCCAAGGAGCATCAAACATTCTTTCATTTACTGCATAACTTATTCTTCTGGTGTCTGTAGGTGTGACTCACCAGTGAGGCATTACATTGATTTAATAGCTTGCAATCAGCTGCCTGGATACATAAACAATGCAAGCTTTATCAGTTCACGTATCAATTCATTTCACTTTGTTGTTTACAAAAAATAACAGACGGTCTACAGCCATCCAGTTCAGCCTGTATATCTATTATTGCAAACTCATGCAGTATAGATAATGTGAAACATTTCATAAATGTACATATATACATTCTATATATTATAGAAGAATTTGATACTAAAGTGGGTTATAAAATTTTTTTAAGATCAATTCATTACATTAAACACAGCTAATATAAAGTATAAAGTAATTGTGAATGTTTTAGTTTTTAAATAAGGGTGCATTAACTACCTTATACTGCCCTCTAGTGACAATACCAAACAACTGTGTGTAGTGATGGAGGGAGCTGCTGTTGTTTGCCATTAACATCCACAAGTGTTTTATTCACTTTAATTTCAGAGCAGTTTTCCAGTGATCATAATGATTTAATGTTATGGGAGAAAAAAAATACTTCTTACTTAAATTAGAGCAGCTATAAACAGAAATTCCCTCACATACCTCTTTTTCTCTCTCTTGCCCTTAAAAAAATCCCCCTCACCCCTTGAAGATGTTAGAAAACTTCAAGTACAGCTTTACTTCTGAAGCCCTGACACCGGAGATTCCTTACAAAAATGTGTCCTGAAGTCTGTGCGTGCCCACCACAAGAAAACCCAACAAGGCTGCAGCATAGTTAAGTTGATGCTGATTGGCTGTTATGTATCACTTGCATTAGGACAGGCAGCAACTGATTTATTATTAATACGGAAAGTGAAACCCCAAAACTAGAGGATCACACAGCACCGCTCAGACTCACACAGAATTAACACACAATCTAAATCAGGTAGGCAGACAGACTAACAGGTAAACAAATGTTTGTGGAACAAATGCCGAAATTAGAAGCTTGACAGAAAATGAACTTGTTAAACGGACAACTAAACTAAGTGAAAAGCAAACCCAGGATCGGACACCTATCAAGAGACATATATCGAGAGCTCTAATAGTGCCCAAATATGTATACTATAAAGAGTTAAGCACTGCCTAAAGGTGGAGATATCTCTACTGATAGGTGTCCGAGGTTGGTGTCATAAGAGTAGCGCGGCTCCTTTAAATAAATAAAAAAACGAATCTCCCCATATTTCCCAACTACAGTCTGGAGTGAAGGAAGGAAAGGTGAAAAGGAGTTTGCCCACCTGAGTTGGACTGTGTGTTTTTTATTCTGTGACAGTCTGAGCAATGCATAACAGCCAATCAGCATCAAGATAGGCACGGACACAGGACAACCATGGAAGTCATGTTCCACAGCTATGGAGTGCCGCTCAGTAGTTCAGCTATTATAAACTTGTGTTTAGAGCTGCAGTACTGTCAGAGCTGCTGTTATAGAAAATTAATCAACACCTTCAAACAACAACAATCCAGAATTCAACTGGACCTGAGCAAAGAAAGAAAAACAGGAAGTAGAAATAATCAAAATGACTGACCAGAATTAAGTATTCAAATTAGGTTTGTGTAATTAAATATTAGATATCATTAAAACATTCTCCGGGACTTCATATGAATAAGTATAAGCTTTAAAAACAAGACTTTCCGGTCAGCTTGTATGTCAGTACTTCTGATGATTAAATTAAAAGAGGAACTAATTCCACAGGGTTTTTTGTTCGAGTAGCTCCACCTCACACTCCACTGACTTTGTTATGGTCTAATACAGGTGTGCCCAGTCCTGTTCCTGCTGAATTACCTTCCTAAAGTTCTCTCCATCCGTAATTATGCCCACCTGACCATCCAATCATCTAATCAAGACTTTAGGACTTGGAAATGAAGAATTAAAGCGATGACTGGATTTGGTTCATTTTGGGATAAACAGCAGCATTTCCGGAACATAGAATCTCAAAATAAAAGCGTCTGGATTTATTTAGTTCTTGCCTTGATGGAAGTAAACAAGCTTTAAAATGTATGAAATTACTTCAAATGTTTATTTGATTCCAATTTCTAGTAAAATAGCCATCTCAAAATCCGCTGTAACGTCTAATGAAAAAATAGAAGTGAAGATCTTTAGGATGGTGGATCACCAGGAACAGGATTGGGCACCACTGGTCTAAAAAAAAGCAACTTTTGCAAGGATTCCAGAAAAAAAGAGAGGGAAAACACACACACACACACACACACACACACACACACACACACACACACACACAGACGAAATGCAGGCTTCATCTTCATAACAGGGCGGCACAGTGTCACAGTGGTTAGCACGTCCGCCTCACAGCAAGAAGGCCAGGGTTCGATTCCCGGGCTCGGGCGTCTCTGTGTGGAGTTGGTACGTGTTCTACCTGTGCTTGTGTGGGTTTCCTCCAGGTACTCTGGTTTCCTCCCTCAGTTTAAAAACATGCACAGTAGGCTGACTGGCTGTCCCAAATGCCCCTGAGTGTGAGTGTGAATGAATGTATGTGTGATGTTCCTGCGATGGTCGGGCGAGCTGTTCAGGGTGTACCCCACCCTCGCCCAGAGTCGGCTGAGATGGGCGCCAGACTCCACGCGACCCTGATTAGAATTAGGTGGTTTAGAAAATTAATGAATGTTCATAATGTTCATTCGGGTAAATTCCCATAATAAAACCTGAGATAAATTAATGAGTGAGGAGTAATCATTTATAATATTTTTCTGTATTCTGTAGAATTATTGTAAAATAATAATAATAATAATAATAATAATATTAACCAACAAATCTGTACTAGTAGCCCAATCATTGCGTATCATAGATATTTACTTTGTTGAGAGATAATTATAATAATTTTATAAAACACGGTGAAGCTTGAAGATCTCCAGAATGACCTGAACAAGGTCCTGACTTCTCTCACTGTGTCTTGACCTAGAAAAGCAAAACAAACGAGAAAGCATAAGGACATACCACAGACATTATCTGGGAAAGCATCCCCAAATTCTCAGAGAGAGTATTTTAGATGTAAAATGAAATCTAAGTGACATTGAGACATCATTAGGGAAACCTAGCAAAGCTCTCAGCTAATGTAAACAGCTGATTGAAAAAATACTTACAAAGCTTCACAAGGATCTTTCTTCCTGCTCATACAGCCTTAATCTTACTTTCTATTCATTCATGTTCTAAGCCGCTAAATCCTAATTAGAGTCACATGGCGGCTGGCACCCCTCTCAGCCGACTCTGAGCGAGGGCGGGGTACACCCTGAACAGCTCACCAGACCAGAATCTTACTTTCTATGAAACTTTATTAAAGGTGCTATATTGTAGGTAAGAGCTGACCATCTGCTGCATTCATACTCCAAACAAATAGGGGGCAGTATGTCTCAAGAATATTGTTGATAATGTTTGTAAAAAATTTTTCAAAACAAAAATTCATACGTCACTGCTGTCCCCCCAGTGCAGCTAACTGGGTTATCAAAGGCCGGCCATGTCTCTCACTGTCTGTGGTGAGAGGAATGTAAAAGAACCATTGCTGTCATTCGTAAAGAGGAGGCTGCATTGCTGTCAGCGTGTTTCGGCCCTGCGATGGCCTGGGGGGCTGTCCAGGGTGTACTCTGCCCTCGCCCAGAGTCGGCTAAGATGGACGGTGGCCTCCCCAGTTAGAATTAAGCGCTTCAGAAAATAAATGAATGAAATTCGTACAAAATAGGTTTTTTTTCATATAATTTAAAAATTATTTACATTTATAACTAATATTTATGTGATGCATATAAAAAAAAACGTTATATCATCTATAAGGATGGATTAAAATATTTCCCGGTTTCTCATCAGCGCCCGCACCTGGAAATTGGCGCCGCATCTATTTTGTATTGATTTAATATTCATTAATTAATTAATTTATTAACATAATTATTATGATTTATTTGTTTATTTTTTGAAAAACCATGTGCAAAACCACCTTAGACAGCAAAACAAAAAATAATAATAAAAGAAAAAAAAATAATAATGCGTCCTGCATTTATGTCTTCAAAAAGTTCCTGATGAGAAACCAGGATTTTTTTTTATCCGGCTTTGTCTATAATAAATACTTACATTCAAAGTCATATCAACATTTTCCAGATTTTACCGAAACATTCCAGCCTCTGCGTCTTGTAGATTTTCGTGTAAAGTATACTTCTGAAGTTGACCTTTAATTAAAAACCATTCTTTTATTATTTATAATTAAATGATGATTAAAACGAGCATGAAATAAAATAACCTTTGATGAAGACTAACCTCGATCTGTGAAGTCAAAGTAGTCATTAAACAGAGGCGAGGTCTTCGAATCACGACTGCTGCTAAGTGACCTATAAGAATGTGAAATTATTTGTATATATTTGTATATATTTACACTGTGCTGATAAATTCTGCATGATGATTGGTTAGAAGGTGAGTTGCACAGGGATGTGTACAGGAGACGCTCCACACAAGACAAATTAAAACCAAGTAGCTTTATTAAACCACCTCTCAGTGATTAGGAATAATTACCAGCTTGTCCTGCGTCTCATTCGTACAACTACAACCACAATGATCACGATGATGAAAATAAGAAGGGCAGCCCCCAAACTCCCGAAGAGTGCGGCGTAAAACCCTGCACCTCGGCGGAAAAGCTCACACTGTGGTCCGTAGTATTCTTCAAAAGAAGACTTGAGGCATCTGATTGAAGTCGAAAGAACAGAGGAAATTCGTCACTTTTATATGAAATGTGTAAAACATAGAGCTGAATAGATTTAAAAGACGTGCTCAGATTGCCTTACTGGCACTCTGGGCCGGTTTTCGTGTTCACACAGTCCCCATGAGCGTTGCAGTACCCAGGGTTGCTTTTGCAGGGCCCCTCGCACACCCAGGCACCTTCCTCGATATTCAGTGTGTAGTTGGCAAAATCTGAGTTACACTTCAAGAAAGGTTTCAGATCTGAAAGAGCTAATTTAGAGGAAAACGTGAAGTGGTTATTGATTTTGAAATATATATATATATATATATATATATATATATATATATATATGTAAATTTTTATGATACAGTGACAGTGAATATTATACGTTCAAAATATTTACTGGTTTCTGGTTGGTAGAAAGCCACCAGGGAACTTTTGGTATTTTTCCATGATCTGATTTATTCATCACTGATATTGGATAACTTGAATGATTATTGCTTAATTGGCGCACACACACCCAGCCAATTGTATGTGGGAGTTGGGTGGAGCCTATCTATCATATGTGATATCTATGTTCCTCTCTAATCTCGTCCCAGAGAAAGCTTGTAAGAAAATGGCTACGTGCTCTCAAGAATAGAGGAGTGTTTCATGCAGCAAACCGAAAAATTCACAATTGGTGGGAAAAAAGGTCTAATTATTGAAAATAAAAGATATGTCCTTCCTATCAAATACTTTCATTCCATATTCCTTATTTTTGTGGAAATATTCTAGAATATATTGAAAACAGCGTTAGCAGGGAATAGCATGTAGCCCTTCTGACTCATACCGGCTATGATGGACTTTCTTCCGGACTTAAAAATATTTTGAATGAATAATAAAACTGTTATAGAATTCAGATTTTGAATGATATGGAGAATTATTTAAAATCCCTCTCAATATGAATAGTTTTCCATATCATTCTTCACCTCATTCAATAATTGCTTAGCATTACTTACTTGATATTTCAGGGGTCTCCATTAAAATTTCTTCACTCAGAACAGAAATATTTCCGAGCACTTCACTTATATCTTGAAGCGAATCTGAATTATTAAACAGCTGCCTTAGAGAGGGTTCTAGATTCTTGTTAAGAAGGTCTATTTGTGATTGGTTGTTGGGATAGTTGTATTGCGCAATGCTTTTGATGATGATGCTTCCAGGTCTGGGGAGAAATATGATGTTTGGATTAAACTGTTTGCTATAACAGAGACTTGCAATGAACATATAGTAAAAATGGAAGGTTGTGCACCCTGAGATGGTTTGCCATGACGCCCAACCTAGAAAAGGTCCCTGCTGCATCATATTTATTCTCTGGATATTTTTCAACTCAAGTAACTCAAGTGGCCTGTTGTAGACCCTCATTAAACTGTTTTACTTAACATACCCCTTAATGCCATAACTGGCCAATCAGAATTAGGTATTCAAATGAGCTGTTTAATAAAGAGATAGAAATACAAAATAAATTAAATGCTTTATAAAGGTTACTGCCAAGGTTAAGTTTTCATTGTTTCTCTTTCTGCCTGTCTACATGTCCTGTCCACAGTTTTTGACAAAACAGTCTCGACTATCTTCCTGGAGATTGCATGTTGGAATCCAGGTTGATGCTGTAGCCATGAGCAGCGAGGAGTCTATGCAAGCTGATCGGTTGAGCTCTCATGGGTGGAAAGGAAGGTATACGCACACCTCCCTTAACCCCCTGGAGTCAAAGGGACCAAACAGAATCTTCGTGAAGTCGTTTTAATTACACTTTTGTCATAGAAACATAAAAAATATATTGCCAAAAGACTTGAATGGTTTACTTTACATATAAACTTATTATCATAGATTCGTGGGGAGACAAAAATGGAAGGCATGCATATTTCATTCACAAAGGCCTCAGACTCCAGAGGGTTAAAGTGATGACCAGTCAATGACAGGCATCTGTGAGCTTGTGCATGCAAGGGACGGACATCGATTTCTCTGAGTGTGTTAGCCTGCCCCTGAATATGTGTGCATGCAAGTTCGTAAAGATGCAGGTGACAGCATTACATGTCACAGAGGGAGCATATGTTTGCTCTTGCTCCTCCCTGGTTGGTGGTGGTCCCATGATGGGGAGAATTGGGTACTCTTTAATTGGAGAGAAAAATTGAAGGAGAAAATTTGGTAACAATTCACACTCTGATGACATCACATCCTTTATAATGGGCAAAAATAAATAAATAAATAATGTTAAAAAAATCAAGTTTCATTCAGATCTGATCCAGCATTTGGTGGCAAATTAAATTTAACATTGGAAGTCACATTTTTAGTGTATTAGTCTAGCAGGCCCAGCAGGGGGTCCGGTGTACTTTATCTTTATGGCTGGAAGAGGTTTGCGCTCTCTGAGTAGTCTTGTAAATAATATAACCACAGTAATAGTATGTAAAGCAGAGGAGAAAGTAAACGTTAATTTATAAGTGTTGAGTGAACGATGTGTAGAAACGTGTAGAAATGATGTAATGTGACGCAGATAATATCCAGGTAGGACAGTGTGGTGATATTCAATCATTTGTTATTGTAGATTTAACAATAAAAAGATTAGCAGTACATAAATGTTTAGGGCACCATACTTTCATTTATTCATTTGCTAAACTGCTTAATCCTGTTAGGATCGCGGGGAGGCTGTAGCCTATTTCAGCTGACTCTGGGCGCAGGCGGGGTACACCATTGCACGGCCAACACATTCACACTCAAACCTATGGCCAATCTGGAACAGCCAATGGGCCCAATTTGTACTCTGGGAGAAAACTAGTACCTAGAGGAAACCCACGCAAGCACAGTAATAACATGCAAAATACCCACCATGCAGCCAGCACAATACTTGATGAATTGAATTTAAGAAAATCGTGATGTAGTGAGCTGGGAGTTTTCCATGGTGACCCATGTGGGGTCATGGTAAAAAAATTGACAACTTTGTTATTAGAAGTTGGCAAGGAATTGAGAAAATTTGAATACTGGATTCATCCATGAACACTTCCTACTTACAGTAGCCTGATTATCTTTACATCTCTGAAGTTTTGTGGATCTGCTGTTCTGCAAATTTCAGAAAGCTGCAAAAATATGAATAAAAATTAGATGGAAAACATATATATATATA